>KZ071711.1:152056-196051 GCA_002091845.1 Anopheles cracens | reverse complement strand
CCCTCGAGGATAGCGTATAGTTATGTTATGGAGTGTATAATATAGTAAGATAAAAAATATACTTCCATCATGTCGTTGATTTAATATATTCAAAATTGTGCAGCAACATTGTTCAAACAATTCCAATAGTTTCGAAGCGTTTCATCCAGTATGATTACAGAGAATGAAAATTCCAGCGCTATTAGCCATCATCCTGCATCGGCTGCAACTTAGTGCTATCAGCTAGATAAAACCCCATAATATACGATTCTTCCATTGTTTCCGCACCGTTTAAACGAATGTCCGCCTGCGGAATGTATCTCATTAACGCCCCACCGAACCATACCGGTGTTGCGGTGACAACAATGTTTTGGCGTTCGATTATGAGCGCAAACATCATGATCCGGCGGACAATAGGCCCACGGCGGCCAATGCGCGTCAATGCGAGAAGCGCCTTTAAATGTGTGTGTGTGTACTTTGCGCCCGATTCGATTCGATTCGACAACAATCGCGGCCGCGGCATGAACAGAGCGCGCACACGCGGCCCCTGCTACCGCCACAAAAGCGTTAAATTATTGCGAATTAGAGAAATAAATATTTTCCTTTCCCGCCCGGGAAAAGGTTAGCCGCCTGCCTGAAAAGCGGGACGCCCATCCGTCCGGGCCTGCGATTGATAAATGCAATTGAATGATGATTGTGGCGGTGGGGTGGGGGTTGGAAGAAAAAAAAACCGCCACGAGGAACCTCCTTCGGGCCGGCGGCGTTGGCGGCCCGTTTGCGTCGGCATCGCCGGCGGGAGCGAAACTGCGCGTTGCAAACCGTAACTATGGTTGATTTGTACGATTTTTGTCCCGGCTTGGAATGGTTCCACCCCGTTTCTTCTTCTTCTTCTTCTGCTCTCCAACCGACCGAGCTACCGTTCACATTTTGGACGTCGTCGTCTTATTTTGACCATCAACGTTGGAATAGGTCGCCGCGTGTTGGATGCAACCGGAGGAAGATGATTTCAGCTCCGCGTCAGCCGAGGTGAATGGCTGTTTGGAGACACTTAATCGCAACGAATCGTACAGACAGATGGTCCGACGTTAAATGGTACCGTCCAAATGCCAAATGGCTGGGCCGGGTGGGTTCTTCTCCTTTCGCATTCCTTAGCGTTGTATTTCTGTTGTTTTCGCCTTCTCTCTCACTCTCTCTCTTTCTCTCTCGCTCTTTCATGAAGGATGTCACCGTTTTGTAAAGGAGTTGTTGATGAACAATTTCGAAGCGATTATTGAGATGTTAGGTGTGACAGGAACTTTTGGTTTAGTCATTCACGTCCGTGTAAATTAGTTTTCGCGCTTACTGGGCGGGTGTGTTACTGTTGCGCAAGCGTTTCTGTATGGTTCGTATGCATTATGTTTTTTAAGCATTGTAGACTATTCGATTGCTTGAAAAGTATTAATAGAATGATCCGTAAAGCTTCGAAGTATGTTTGATTGACATTAAAATAACAATTAACGCAAACTGGGTCAAGATATCTTTCTCTAAGAACTTGGAGCAGATTTATGGATATGTTAATGTCCCTGCTCCTATGAGAAGTAAGTTTAAGATTTACAACAATATATCATCTGTTATTAGTTCTGATTCTTCTTCTTCTTGGAGAATTAAACAACAACGAAACTACTGATGTCACTGAGTTTCTTATTCCTTTGAAATGATAAGCGTTCAACGAAACGAACCATCGTCTACTTATCTTAATCACACACGCATCCTTCGAAGCAATTTAAATTTGCTTACAAAACATGCCATATTATCGTACCCTCTAATTGAGGCCAAAGTTATCTTTGGTTCAGATCACCGGTCCCCTTCACAGAACAAAACATCCTTTCTTTTGCTCCCCACGCTGCAGCGCAATATCTCACGACCGATCTCCCGTCCGAGCGGTCCAACCACCGTCTGCTGCACCTTTGTTCGGTCGCTTCGGCTGACAAGTGTCTTTCATCGTTCCGTCCGGAAGGAGCGACTGTCGAAGCTTTTCCCCCAAAAATGGAACAATATTTCTTGCGTCCCGCTCCGAGCTTCCCGAACCCAAACGGGGCCGGTGACTTATTCGGACGATTGGTGGTCGAGTGGACGAAATTTGCATATACCGCTTGGTGGGTTCGCGTTCCGTGGTCACTCGTCACTCGCCGCGTCCGTATCAAAACCATCCGCCATCATCCGTACGAGAGTGGATCCGTTGTCTAGTAGCTGCTTTCGCCCCGGCCGGCGAATGTAAACAATGAAGCTTTTATCAACCACGCAACCCACCCACCTACACGGTCGTTTTGTGATGGTCATTTCATCGGAACATTCGAACACGATAATAAACTTCCCCGAAGCCGCGGTTCCTTCGTCCGCTCGACGTCGTCGTGCCGGAACTCGTCCCGAAATCTTCAACCGAGGCGCGCCTGATCGTACGCAAATTCACTCGGACGGCTCGGAGCGATCCGCTTTTGGCTCTGCGCGTCCGCGTCACGTCACGAAACCCGGCGCGCCGGTGATCAGTGCGCGATCGGCCGTCCTTTTCCGTTTCCCGGGCGGGCGGACAGCTCGTAACCGTTGGCAGTAGTCCTCATGTCATCATCCACATAATACGCCATAATAATGACAATAAAACTGATCATCTCATCCGCGACCGGTGCTGTTGTGCGGACGAGCTGCTGCCGGGCCGTACGAGCCCAGCCCAACAATCACGCGGACGGATCTTGCGCGGCAATCGCGGCACTACCCGCGACCGCTGGCCCGATGGGATGCTTTCATTTTGAATGCCTGCAATAATTTAAAATAATTGGCAGACACACAGTCCACGGTGGTGGACGGGGCCCATCGCTCCGAAGTCATACGGGCAGGTTGGAGCATTCCGGCTTGATGGACGTCGCTCCACCGGGCCCGCTAGCCGCCAGCCGGTGGCTTATGACGATGACAGTTTCGCGAACGCGAATGACCCTTTCAGCAATGCGCGGAGGGAGTGCGATCGGTGATTGCGATCAACACTTACACATGTGCCGGGGAAGGAAGGGACCCACTCGGGACTTGGGACTGCGGCTTCTAGTGGGCTCTTCTGCACGGTAAAACCAGAGCCACTTGGAGCCGATGAAAGTGATCGCGAACGAGGCGTGCTGGATGCTATGGAAATTAGCAGATTCACGTCCGACCGATGCGGTGTAGCTCGGGCCCCGAGAAGATGCACATTAGCTTCGGTGACGGATTGGTTCCGTTTGTAAGAGTTCTTGGGGTAGTTCGTGACCATTGCAGTGTTTACTTTGGGACGAACTTCTTGTTGGTGTTCTTAACGATGGTGTTCTAGCTTAAAACATGAAATTTAGGACCTTTGTGACATCTCGAAAGTGTTCTAAAGTGAAAGAAGAGTAACAACCATTGAATCATTGAAGATCTGGTTGGAAATAACCCAGATCGATTCGATCCGCTGTCCCTAAACACCAACGCATGCGCCTCTGGGTCATTCCCATCTCCAGTCGCTGTCGAAACATACAAATCGCCTTGATCACTTCACGAGTTCATGCACCACCCTTGCCGGATGTCAACTCCCCCATAGCGCAATCTCCGTGTACTACCTCACAATCCATTAAATCAAAGCATTGTCAGAGATTGCAATCGACTTCGAATCGGTCGTTGGCACGATCGTCGCGCACACTTGGGCCGGCTGACACCAGTTCCAGACCTCGAGCCACGGTTATCGGACTCGATCGATCGCCCGCCGAACCCGGCGACCGATTGATCGGTAAACATTTCTCACCCCCATCCCGAAGCATCCACACGGAAAGCGAAGTCCGCAGCCCGCCCGCGATGAGGTTAGCTTCCAACCTTCCCACAGGGGGTTCAGGGAACTCACCGCGCGCGCCGGCTGAGGTGTAAATTGTACGGCCACGGATGTGTCGCAAGCGGAGCTCTATCTGCAGCCAGGCCGTGTGCACATCAGGCCGCCTCCGGTGAAGTCGCGGGCGGGCGGCTTTATCGATCGCTTCGGATCGGCGACGGGCACCGGGCGCGCGCGTAACTAGACTGCCAGAGTCGGAGAGTCACCGGGTTCAAACCGTTCGCTAGATGGGTGGCAGTCAAAGTTGGCCCGCGCAATGTTTTGCATGCGTCTCCTGGGAGGTGGGAACGCCACTGGAGTCGTTAAGGAGCAGTTCTGGAGTCGTTAAGGAGGAGGCAGACGAACGGCGAAATAGTTCAAGGTCAACTCAATCAACGTGATACGTACACGTCCCGCAACGGCTAGACCACCAAGTGCACACATCACCAGGTGATCACCCGCTGGACGGACACGGAATGACCACACGGTGTCACCGTCGATGACGTTGACCCTAACGTTGGCGTGGTTGGGTGTATGCTGTGTGGTCTATTGCCTGTGCATACATTTCGTGTTCGTTACGCCGAGTAGCACCTCCGCAGCAGCGATGTAGCCGAGTAGTCAATTTTGCGCTTATCTATGCTCAATTAAATGGTGAACATGTTGAGGAAATTGGACATCGTTAAAGGTGGACGACGACGATGCAGCACGACGGTACGAGCGAGCGAGCGATAGATGCACATAATCAAACAGGGAAGTTAAATTGAATCGATCCCAAGTGTCCGGTAGCACAGATTGGTCGAATTCACGGAATGGAATAAATAGTTTCGAATTGGTATCGGAACAGAATGCGATACTAGGAGGCTTTGCACTGCCTGTTCGGACGTTTAGCGCCCTCTGCCAGAATTATGGTGTACTAAGCTTCGGTCTGTTAAGGTGAAATAGATGGAACGATTGTAAAATAGATAGATAATCGTGTTTGAAATCATTGAATCTATCAATGTGACTAAATGAGTTAGGCGAAGAACCAGCTGTATCAATCGTATACCTCGTAGCTGAGTGTTATTGAGTTCGTATACCTTTATTAAACAATCAAAAGCGTTGAGTTTGTTTGAAGAGAGACAAACTCCAAACCCAAACCGCCCAAGATGCAACCCAGGATCACGGGCACACACACAGCCATAAGCATAAGGTGTACCGACTTTCTAACCTTAAAACCATTGCGGCAGAAAAAAAAACCGCCAGTACAACAATCGATCTACTTGATCTCGTTGCACCCTGTGGGAAACGAACCGAGCAGGGCGCTCCCTGCTCCGGGAACACAAACTAGCAGAAAATAGAAGTCACACGGAGATGATGGGAGATGAAAATCTAACTGTCGGTTGATCTTTCTCAGCCGTAGCTGCGGTGCCTGATCTGTATCTGTAGAAAGCGTATTTTGCAGAGAAGACAATGTCGCTGCCCTACGATCGCGTAGGTTCCTGTACCGGGCGAGAACGAGAATGTGCGAACTGGGTAGGGGGCTTGGGCCGCACCATTTCACTTAACTCATCACAATACGTACGTACGTACGCCCCGAACGCCACTCACTCAGCCTGTCAGCCGGTGATATATTCAACGCAAGGACCCAACCTTTATTTTCCTTCCGCACGCCGGCTCTCATCGGGGAAGATGCGGCCGAAAAACCGAACTGACGTTTATGATTTCCTTCGATTGTCTTTGCCCGATCGAAGCTAATTACGGCCGCACCCCGGTTTCTTTCACTCGGGTGGATCTTCGTCTCCACGCTCGCCTGCTCGATCATATTGCATGCTTGCCTGCCCACGCCCCGCTTCCGGTTGTTCTTGACGGCGACGCACACAAGCAAGCACACACGCACGCTATAATTATCCGTATCCCCGTCTTCCGAATCGGTACCAATTTTGCATCGCACCGCGCGCAACAATCGTAAAATTAAATTACAAATAAAAACGGGGCGGGTTACGGCTGTTGAGGAAATTGGACATCGTTAAAGGTGGACGACGACGATGCAGCACGACGGTACGAGCGAGCGAGCGATAGATGCACATAATCAAACAGGGAAGTTAAATTGAATCGATCCCAAGTGTCCGGTAGCACAGATTGGTCGAATTCACGGAATGGAATAAATAGTTTCGAATTGGTATCGGAACAGAATGCGATACTAGGAGGCTTTGCACTGCCTGTTCGGACGTTTAGCGCCCTCTGCCAGAATTATGGTGTACTAAGCTTCGGTCTGTTAAGGTGAAATAGATGGAACGATTGTAAAATAGATAGATAATCGTGTTTGAAATCATTGAATCTATCAATGTGACTAAATGAGTTAGGCGAAGAACCAGCTGTATCAATCGTATACCTCGTAGCTGAGTGTTATTGAGTTCGTATACCTTTATTAAACAACCAAAAGCGTTGAGTTTGTTTGAAGAGAGACACACTCCAAACCCAAACCGCCCAAGATGCAACCCAGGATCACGGGCACACACACAGCCATAAGCATAAGGTGTACCGACTTTCTAACCTTAAAACCATTGCGGCAGAAAAAAAACCGCCAGTACAACAATCGATCTACTTGATCTCGTTGCACCCTGTGGGAAACGAACCGAGCAGGGCGCTCCCTGCTCCGGGAACACAAACTAGCAGAAAATAGAAGTCACACGGAGATGATGGGAGATGAAAATCTAGCTGTCGGTTGATCTTTCTCAGCCATAGCTGCGGTGCCTGATCCGTATCTGTAGAAAGTGTATTTTGCAGAGAAGACAATGTCGCTGCCCTACGATCGCGTAGGTTCCTGTACCGGGCGAGAACGAGAATGTGCGAACTGGGTAGGGGGCTTGGGCCGCACCATTTCACTTAACTCATCACAATACGTACGTACGTACGCCCCGAACGCCACTCACTCAGCCTGTCAGCCGGTGATATATTCAACGCAAGGACCCAACCTTTATTTTCCTTCCGCACGCCGGCTCTCATCGGGGAAGATGCGGCCGAAAAACCGAACTGACGTTTATGATTTCCTTCGATTGTCTTTGCCCGATCGAAGCTAATTACGGCCGCACCCCGGTTTCTTTCACTCGGGTGGATCTTCGTCTCCACGCTCGCCTGCTCGATCATATTGCATGCTTGCCTGCCCACGCCCCGCTTCCGGTTGTTCTTGACGGCGACGCACACAAGCAAGCACACACGCACGCTATAATTATCCGTATCCCCGTCTTCCGAATCGGTACCAATTTTGCATCGCACCGCGCGCAACAATCGTAAAATTAAATTACAAATAAAAACGGGGCGGGTTACGGCTGGAAAAGAAAATTTGTCATAAGCAGCAGCACAGGTACCTGCGCGACATGATTCATGGCGCAGTCTGGGGGCAGACGCACGCGGCTTTCAATTTGAATATGACGCACGCCAAGCCCAGATTTCAACCCAGAGCTCCAACCACTGTGTTGGTCTCGCCCCCGTCCAAACCCGACTTCCTTCCTTCCACCCGGGTTCAAACAGGTTCAAGAAAATGGGGCCCCACCCGGGACGCTCCGCTTCGCTGCGTACGGCAGCCCCAAAGCAGCAACTTGCCGCTTGATCAGATCTTAATCGGCCGGGAACGCGTACGGGAACAGGTCGGGTCACCCTTCTTGAGAAACAGAAACGCGCAACAAACCACCTTCCACGCCAGTTATGACGGCGATCTGATCCCCCCACGGAACAATGGGATCTTATTTTTATGCATCAACGAACAGGTTGATGATCAGCGATGCCCGCACGGTGAGGAAGATGAATTTGACGGTTTTTTTTTTGGGGCCTGGGATTGGCTTGGGGCTGAGGATCGCGCGTGAAATATGATCTAAGAGACCGACGAGGCTGGCAGGCTCGGTTGCGGAAGCACACATGGTTTGCTTTCGAAGACTCGCTCCACGATTGTTTCCTTGTAATTAGAACGCAACGGTTTCATTGGGTAAGCAGCGTCGTAGAAATCGTGTACGGTTCTTCTTGTCGTGCGATCGTTTGTTTGTTTTTTTTTTTAATGAAAGGAAATTAGCTTGATTTAATGACTCTTTGTTGCATATTCGATTATTCGAGAGGGTTTATTGTTATTTTGTATTGTACCCGATGTTTTTGTCACTTCATACTCTAGGATCATAAGATTCAAAATTGGTTTTATTTCGATATTTTGCCTATTAATGATCATTTTATAATTTATTGATTATTTATGTATCAAAAATGTGTGTTGTTTCTATATTATTATCAATTTTTACAATGACTTTTCTACTGATCTATTCCGGAGGTCGGGAGTTAACTGTTCAAAAATAGAAATAAGATAAGCAATCACTTCAATGAAAGGTTTAGATGTTCACGTGATGGTTTAGAGCCGTTGGTTCGAAATAAAAACCATCCCGTCTAAGACGACCATCCCCTGTGTGAGCTTGAGTAACTTCAACCTGTTCCATCAGGCACGGGAAAAAAAGCAGACGCAATAAAACTTCATTAGCCGGAATACAACCCGCGCAGAAGCTAAATCATCCTCATACCTCATTAACTTCCCAGCACATCATCCTGACTCTCACCCACGTTTAGCTTCGCGTTTTCTGTCCACGAGAACGACTAGCCCTTTTACCCATTCTTGGAAGAAAAACTATCCAATCAACATCGCAAGATCCTCCCAAAAGGGCGGCTCGTGTGCTAATCACGCCGAACACTACGCACCGGTGATGGACCTTAGATTATGACTTAATTAATTGCACACTAACCGGAACCGGCCCGTGTGTTTTTCGCCCGTCGACACCCGAAACCGCGAGTTTAAACGATAGTTTGAAGCAAAAATCAAACCTGGACGCCAGCAAAAAACAGCAACCCGCGCGTCATAATTAAAACACATTCAAATTAGATTCAAATTAAGATATCCAATACACACGCCCGGGGGCAGCCGCTTTCCGCTTCCCGAATTCCGCTGCCGGTTTAGCATTTAGAGAAGGATGGGGCAAAAAAATCCGTCCGGCACTACCGTTGCGCGCGCTGGAGCTGGTTTTTGAGCTCACTCCGGTGATAGGAGGGCGCGCGCGGTGGTGTTACTCTTTTTTCTCTCATTTTTCGGTGAGCCCCCGTGTACAGCCCCGTGGAAGGGGAGCATGGCGTGGCGGCGGGCACAATATCGATTACACTAAAGATTCATTAATCAAGTCTTATTGGTCCGCTCGCTCCATCCGTCTTGCCCGAACCGGACCGGCCGGCTGCCTCCTTCCGATTATCTCATTCGGCTAATGATGAACCACCCGGCCTCGCTCCCACCCCACGCTGGAGGGAAGGCCGCGCAAATAAGCGCAAAAATAATCAAGACAACAACAAAAAAAAACGAACAACAACACCCGCTCGAAGTCAAGTGGATATCGGCGAACGGCATTTCGCCAAAATATGATATTCAACCTGCCAAACGTGTGGGCCCCGCGAGAAGAAGACGGAGGAAGAAATTTGCCTTTTTCATCTGATAAACATAAAACTGGAAGCAGTGGTATGTCTGCGCACATACACACAGGCAAGCAGTTATTACATTTCTGAAGACCGATGTCTTTGGGCTGGTTGTTCCTGTTGAGTTTTTTTTTGTTTGCTTTGTTTTCCAGTCTAATTTGTCCAGTCTTAGTTTTAGTTCAGTTTGAATGTGTTACTTCGTTTTGGCTTTAACGATCTGCTTACTGAGACGTGAAATCGAAGCAATTCTGTAAAAAAAAAAACACGAAAAGCGATAGATTATGAATAATTACAAATAAAGATACAAAACGATTGCAATATTTACTAAAGAAAACCAGAGAAGATAAAAGTAATTAGAAAAGGAGTTAATAATCCAGTGAAAATAGGAATTGAGTAAAAACTAGAAAAAAATATTCACATAAGAACTAAAAAGCAAAAGAGATAAAAATAAGTTGTGAAAGGATAGCAAAGACGAAAATGATTCCAATTATGTGAAAAAAGAATACAGTAACCATTTTAGAGAAAGATAAGAGAAACTAAATGAAAATATCAAAAAATGAGAAAAATGAACATTTCTACCAAGAAATGAAAAAATCGGAAAAGAGCTCAACAAAAGCAACATTAACCGGTACTGTTTTCGCTTTTAAATCCTTCCGACGGTAAGTTCCGCGGGCTCAAGGTGCCTCCCACCTCGGCAGCATTCCCAGAAAGCTTCTTCCACTCTCAATCGATCGATTCCGTTCCCATATCGCGGTGTATTTCTCAGCCCAGCCCGGGGCATTCCTCCGGTGCCACGGGTTGGGCGTTCACTTGTTTTATCCCACACACACACCGCCCCCCCCCCCCCCCCCCCCCCCCCCCCGAAGATCAATTCTCCTTCAGATCTGGTACGATAAACGCCAAGATTTACATCCAAAGCGTTGGCAACCTGTTTGCAACCTTATTGATGTCGGTATCGACGGATTCTTATATATCTCTCAAATTTATTGTCCAGAGATGGAAGTATTCATAGTTAGTAACACTATTTAAAAACTGAAGAGCTAACATTTTTTCGTTAAATTATCTTAATTAACCAATTACATCTTCATTTGTTAAGTGATAACGTTCGAATAAAAATTAGGACTCTGAAATTTTTCAAAAAGCTTCGAAATCCTTCGCAAAGCTTTGTCGTCAGTGAGGCTTTATTTAAAAGCCTTCAAATTTCACCACGCACCAAAAAGACTATTCTAGCAGCTTGGATAAGGCCGATCGATTCGAGTTGATTTTGTCGGTGGACGGTTTCACGAATTTATATTTTCGTTATATTCCTGTGAAGTAAATGTTAAATGTCGATATAGTTAGTCAAATTAACAAACTAACAGTAAATAATTCAGCATAATACCATCTATTCTCAGTAGCACACAGCGATTCCGCTGTCTTTGCTGCACGCTCTTAGCGGCGTGTAGTGCAAGCTTCGCGAGCATGAAATGTTTCATGTAAACTGTAGATGAAACATTTCACGTGTGTTTCAATGGATTTCCCAAGCGATTTTTTTGATTCCCAGTTGACAAATTAGATGCGATAATTAAATGATAAACAAGCTTTTCTTCATGCACTCAAATTTACCTTTCTCTTTCAAGAGAGATTACATTTTCCTCTCATTACAGCATGAATGCATTTATTTCACGGTTTTGATGGCAAATGTACCAAGTATTATCAAACGATTCTAAGCGATCCCCAACGAAATGTTTGAAGCATCAAATCTACCACCACCATTCCTCCACTTACACTACAAATAATACATCAGCACAGCGATAAGCAACCAACAATAGCGAATTTGGTTCTCTGCAGCTAAACCTCAAACCACAGCCATTCATCTCCCGCATCTATTTGCACTAAGCGCATTTCTTGGCGTTTTACGTTGCATTCCCTGCCTGAAAGCTATCCAATCGTTCGCATTGGGCTTCTTCTAACCCGTCAATTTCCATTCATTTTGTGTCTTTTCTCTTTCACAACCACTCGAAGGTGTGTTGTTGACTTCTACCGAAAACGCTTCAATTAGGAGAACAAAGCAGGGCCGAGCAACGATTTGCCTCACTCCCGTGTTGCACAAAAATAAGAAAATCGTAGCATGCCATGGAAAGACTGCGACTGGCTACGATGGAATGGTTTCAAAACACGCCAGCATACAGATGGTGGGAGCGATAACAATCCAAGGATGCTTAAAGTGCTTGCATGCAGCCGCCCAATCGCGGGGGTGCCTTCATTTACCACCGCAAATCAACTATCTTCGGGTGCCAAATAAAGGACTCGCAGAAAAGGCTAAAAACAAACTTATTACGCTTCACGATCGCTCACAATTCCATTCCTAGCCGTACCGGGCAAGCCCTAGTTATCCCCACGGAGGTGTGTTCATTCGAGGAATGGACTTTTTCTCCCTCTCTCTCTCAAAACAAACGTTGACTTTATCGGTACAGGATTCTTCCGACAACCAGCTCACCAGCTCGCGTGCGCGAAGGCGAAGAATAAATACTAACAAAACCAAACCCATAACGGATGATTGCACAAACACAACCCGCAAAACAAGCGCAGCGCTAGAAAGCAAACAAAAAAAAAACAAGTGCACTGCACGATAAGACAAAGTTCGACCACGTTTGGTGGGGTTAAAATTGATGCAAAAACAGCGAACGATTTACTTCGCCCGTTCTTCCCAACCCATTTCTTTTGTTTTTAATATTTACATTTTTTTGCCACTCGCAATACTTTTTCTCGAATTTTGGATTTCCTTTTTCTTTCCGTTCTTTTCTTTCATTGCAGTTGCGAGTTTTTCGAATGTACCAAATCCTTGGAAGTGGTATTTTTTGGTCCGATTCCCCTTAGGATACGAGCGCCTGCCTTCCAGCGCAAACCACAACCCATCCCGGGGTTCGTTCTCGAAAATAGGTTCATTAATCCGCTCGTCCATTAGCTTCCGCTTTTATTTCTCGACGATATTGCTATTTCTGCTCTGTGCATGGCGAGCTTCCCTCCAAGCGGTCGTTTCCATTTTTGCTCGGTGCAGATTTGGGATTCTTCTCAGGAACTACACCTGAAAGGGTTGTTTTGGCACCCAGGCGGTCTGGAGGTGAAACTCAACCGGACCAAATGATGGATTTCGCTCGAAATGTTCCTAATAGCTTGCACAAATGTTGCTACCACGACCACGCTAGACGGCCCTAAAGGCAAACCCTCTGCTGCGATAATACGCACGATTGATACGGTTCCCGGGAGTTAATAATTCACCGTACGCGCGTTCCGGCACACACTACAACCACCTGTGTCCCGCTCAAAAACGGCTTGAGGAAACCGCAACCGCAACCCTCCGGGGATAAACAGCTCGCGAGCCTCGGCAGGAGTGTGGTCGCTTCCGCGTATCGCGTCCGGCGTCCCGTCACTCAAAGCGGAACAAAGCGAAGGGACACACCGACTCATCGCGGCCAGATTGTGCGTAAAGTCCGGTGGGCTACCCGCGCAACCAGAAACCGGAATTGGCCAATTATTTGCGGTGGCATGGTTTACACGGATACACGGCACACGACGCACGGCACGCCATCGGTTCGTATGCTTAATGGTGTGGTTTCTGGGTAGTGCCGTGGTTTTAGCCAAGCGTCCACAGCAAAGCGAGGTTAATTACAGACATAATCTGAAGCGTCCTCGTCGACCGACCGGTGACCGTTATTTGTGTTTATTAAGGGTTCGAATATCCCTTTCACCCCTGCTGCGGAGACCGCCTACAGATAAATGGGTCTGTTTGACATTGCGCTTTAATGTGCTTTGATTGTGACATTTAATTGAATCATTTATCTGTAGGACACCGGCTTTTCAGCATAATTTCATTGCCAAGTTGAAGTTTTGATAAATCGCTTGAAAAAAAGAACAAAATTAAAGCGACAAACCTGTCTCGTATAGCGTAGCAGCAATCTAGCGAGTAATATTTGTGAAACATTAGTGTAACGATAGATTGCATACTTTTAGGCGTAAATTTGAAATATTTTTTCAACTGTAATGCGTTATGGAAACGTTTGTCATACCGTTGCATACATTCAGGGTAATTGTATAAAGACGGCTCGCAAGGTATGCAATCTGCACTGCACCACCGAGGAATTTATAATTTATAAATGTTTTATTTACCAGTTTTTATTTTATTTTAATATTTCATTGGGCATTGGGGGTATCTTAAAATAGTTTAAAATAGTTCATATTGTAAGCAATCAATAGTGTATTTAGGAATTCTAATCACAATGCAACTACTTCAGCCAAATTTGAACCTAAAATAGCAAATCGATGAGCCATGATATTGTTCCTCCATTTCAATGAAACCATCATAGGTAATCTATTCGCAAATGAATAAAGAGTTAAAATCTGTACCGAGTACTTGACATAGAATGATGAACACTTTAAAAAAAACGCCATATTAAATGCTCCATCATCGGGTAACCTCTCACGCCGTAATAAGAAACACAATCATCAGCTCGATGAAAAACAGCCAATTACGAAAATTGCTTCACATACAGAGCACACATCTCTCTCTTTCCCCCCGGAGGTCACACCACTTTCAACAAGTTACATGGCACAACGCACCGTCTGGAAGGAAGTGCGCTCTGACCGTTCAGTGCCCGTTCCGTTCCGTTCCATTTAGTTTGACTAATAACGCTGTCAGATTTGATCTGGCCGGGAGTGGATGTTTCATGCAATGCGATGCCGAACCACCACAACCACCGCAACCACCACTGGCACGGATCTGAAGTTCACAAATCTGAAGAAATTATGATCCCAGCCGCCCGGCGAACCGATGCACATTGGCTCCACCACCACCGGTCGGTTGCATATCCGATAAATTTCTAGCCACCCGAGGCCACCCGAGCGTACCGTATCGCCTTGGGCCCATAAAATACTCATACACTCGGCGGCGGTGGCGTGCAGGACATGAAATAGCAATCTTCGTGTCTCTCCCCGGTGGGACCTCGGGGCGTACGCGGGTCTGCATCGTCAACGTCAAAATGACGGCGACGTATCCGGCTCACAGCACGGTGGAGACGGTTCCGGGAAGGCCAGCATGTGTCGGTGTGCATGGGTGAACCTGTTCCGCGAGGACATAATCCTCCAGTCGGGATGGAATCCAGCCGAGCATGGGGAGCGCTGCAGCCACATTCCGGTCGGGTCGATTTCTTCGATTGGAAGAAAATACTCCTCATCGCACCGTTCCCTTCCGGGGGTGCAGGACATCTTTTCGACGAATTTACGTCGAAACGTACGTCACCGAGCAGCTGTGCAGTGCGCATCATTTTTTGTTATTAGTTTTGATGGGTTTATATCCACGTCGCGTTCCACGCTTTGGCCCGCTTTTATCTACCCATTGCACGGACCGGAAGGAGCTGCTCACTCAGTATGTTGCTGGCAGATATGAGCTGGTATACACACACACATAGTGAGCGCAGACGAAGCTAATGATGACGCGGAATCCACTCCACAAGCGAATCTGGGATTTGATGGCGAAAGCGGATTGGAGAGGAAGGCAGAAACTATCCGGGAAGGAAGCCAATAATAGTAAGCGCATTCTCACGCATCGCCTACTTTCGGATCTTCACAACGGAGGATCCGATGCAAGAAACATCCCAGCAACCCACTGAAATATATCTTTATTACTAGCTTTCTTTTGCAATGCAATTCGGCTGGACGAAAACGATAGGAAAACTACGGTGGTAAGGATGGATTTCAAATATTCCTGATGATCGCATACATTTTGGCGCTCAGACACTATATCGCTCAGACACTAAATCACTTGATGTTCATTTTGTCCAACTAAAATGTTATGCAATTATTGAAATATTTACTGGAACGGAGGCCAACAAGCACGGAGAAATGGTCCTGAGAACAAAATAGTATGTCAATGCATCGTATTACAGGTTCGTCCTACTTTGTTTTCATATTACAAGAGCATCACTTTTGATCATTTTTCATTTGCACAAAATTAAAGCACAACAAGAAATTCGCACCAACCCATGTATTTTGGAAGCGTTTCAATATGTTAACCTCCAGAACCTTTTTTGAAAGCTTAAATCGTTTGCAAAGAGGTTAGAAATGGGGTACGCTAATAAAAGCAATAATACACTACCGAATGCCACTAGAGCGAAAGTGGAGTTATGGGCGCTTCCAGCGTGGATGGCGAGATGACCCAGCTGCTGTGCTGCTGTGCTCTCGAAGGCAGCCTCCTCGTGGCGAGTCTGTACTACAAGACAATGTGGATGTTTTGCTCACACAATCAAATTTCATATCAATTTCATATTGAAATACATTTGTCAGGCTTCCTGTGGGAGCTTTTAAGAAAAGGGTACCTCGTCTTTACGGATTCCTTTTCCTAGTGGCTACGTTGGGAGGGTACGTTGGGCTCAGGAGAAAGGTACTCAGGATGTGATTTAATTGTCACTTCAAGCTGAGACTTATTCTTTGTATTAATGCTTACAACTATTCGCTTCAACGAGTACGGAACCGTAGCTATCCAGTACGATCGAGTGTTGCATGCTAGCGCCTAAATGTATGCAAAATTGAAGTCATTTTCTGCAGAATATCACCAGTATGAAACCTTCAAACTACAATAGCAATATGGTGATTAAATTATTCTCATCACAAACTAACCTTATCATTGCTTTCCATAAGAATTCCTCCCTCAAGTAAACGACTGAACCCATTGTGTCTGTTTGATGGGCTTCTTCAATCCTTCCGCTCACTATGCTCATCGTTCCCTGCTGGAATCACTACAATACGCCCCCACTAACAATGATCCATTTCTTCATCGCACCGCATCCAACGTCCATCCTTCATCCTGGAATCGGTGTTAATTTCCCATAGAGAAATTGAAAAATGTCACCAAGCGTGAGAGAGAGAGAGAGAGAGCGAGATTGAATGGAACGGCATTGGCAAACGGGTTTGCAACTGGTGACGAAAGGAAACGAAGCGCTGTGATTGCAGAACGGCAGTGGGTACAATGACAGGCACGACATGCCACCTTAACATCACGCCATACCGATGCGGTACGCCGCTGCGTTCCGAGATGTGGCGTTCCGGTGACGGTGTGCGAAGAGATTACAGCGCCGGTGCAGTAATTGACAAGCGGATGCTCATTATCTGCTCAACATTCATCCCAGCACAACCGTGAAAGGGATCACACGAAGGTGTGTCCGTGTGGATCAAACGAAAAATACGCGGGTTGGGGCAAATGGCTCGGAAAAGCCAACGCCGACGCTACAAAAGATAACTAAATTAACAACCCGTTTAATCATTCGCCGGTGACCTACTTGCGTGGACCGTGTCTGGCAGGACGAACCGGGCCCGCGCAAAAAAGCCTATTTACCGCGTTCGGTAAATGTGGTGTATTACTTGCGTGGACCGTGTCTGGCAGGACGAACCGGGCCCGCGCAAAAAAGCCTATTTACCGCGTTCGGTAAATGTGGTGTATTTTATGGAACTCATCTCCGTATATTCGCCGCGCGCCTGTTCCGATACAATCTGGTATCCTTACGCAAACTGCGTTGTCCGTAATTACATCGTCACTAGGGATTATCTGATACGGCTCGAGTAAACGTTCCTCCCGGTCATGATTGAGTACCAATAAAACAGGATATTTAAGGAAGGTGGTGGATGGGATCGGGGTTTTTTGGCTGGATGAGATTGATACCGGGTGGGTGGGTTGGACGGATTGTGAAAAGAAAGGATTCTGCTACACAAACTCTCAATAACGCACCGCTTTCATTAGAGCGAAACCGGGATGATATTTGAAAGGACAGCACGGACACGCTAACGAGTTTCTATCTTCATTACTATCGATGATCCCTTTTCGGTAGGACGTATTTTGGAATAAAAACACTTTTAACATAATTGAAGACATATTTTACTCCAACCTTCAACGAAGCTCACTCCTTCAAAAACAGTTCATTAATGTGAAAAACTCGAGCAGACAGCCCGTGAAACCGAATACGCCGCACGGAGCAGCGCATGCTTTGATTGCGTTCCGGCCAGGAATTTAACAATGACTTCTCGTTCGATTCCCAAAATCCTACCACAGGGTGTTTCCTTGGCAACGCTCCTCAGCTACCTGTGCCTAACGATCTGATAACCACCCGGTTACCCCATACGCAAAGCAAAAACATGAAAGCGACTTTTCAATTACTGATTAAAACTAAACCCGAAGCCAATCTCTGTACCCTCAAATCGTACGATTACGAAAATTTGAGCTACTTCCAGTGCGCCGGGGAAAAGCGCTTCGCCGTGCGAAGATATCGGAAACGGCGGGGTGCCACTTCGGAGTTGCAGTGTTCCGGGGAGGGGGCGAAAAACTCATTCAATTAACTTCGAGTGTGTACTTTTCCGACTGGCGTCTCTCTATTTCCAATCCCGGGCGGCTCTGCTCCTTGTGTCCTGTGTGTTTGCGTTTGATTAGTTTGGCTGTAAATGCGGAGCGAACCGCGGCGCAATGGAGCGCACTGGCGCGTTGTCGGAGAGCAATCGCATCGAATCAGAGTCACAGGTGGTTCAATTTTTAACAATTAACACAATATTACTGTCCGGTAGACGGGATGTGAATCGCGAAAATGTTATACAACATCTAAACAGTGTGTTTTCAACGATGTATGTTGATATCTATTAAAAACTTCATTTTACCTAGTTCATGGTTTAAAAAGCACCTCATACAAGTTTAAAATACGTTGTATTTTGGATACAAAAGACATGAATGAAAACAACAAACATTAATAAACACGCCTAACAAATAGGCACCAGGATTAAATGAGTATTTCTACGAAAAAAATATCTCTCTTAAAGAGATTGCCTCGAGCTAATAGAAGTTTTTTTTTCGATCCACCCTGTATCTTGTAGAGGAACAGCAAACGGCTACACATATCAGCGTACCAACTAAGCCCAAGTCAAACAGCTGCTCGAGCGCAAGAAAAAGCACGCTCAACCCAAACCTTTCCTAACACCCTCGGGGGTAAAAAAAAAGTTCAAAAAAAGCTGCTCCATCAAACACTTTGACATTTGCTCGTCCCGGTTCGTGTGCGCGTCCGCTTCCTCGTTCTATTTTCTCGCATTTTAATGAACACCCGCCCGCAGGAACCGTGCGCTTCTCGATGGCCATTTGTGGCATTCTCGTAACGGCTCGTGCCCGATACGCGAGAACGTTGTGAACGAAGAAATGTACGCCTCGCCCTAGCTATCGCGAGAGAGGGAGGAATAAAATGAAAGAACCCCATTCATGCGACCACCAGCACCAACACCAACACCATTATCGTGCCGTTTGGAGTGTGTGTGTGTGTACACATGTAAACGGCCCTTCACGGTGCCTACTACGATTCCCCATTACTTGATTTCCCCACCCAATGGCGAATGGGTGACGCTTCGAGATGATAGCACACTTAGATGGCACACTTTCGCTGTGCTGTGCCCCCCCATATATACACACAAACGTATAGCTCGCAGCTGCCGGGTGTCAGATTTGTCACTTGGGTTCGTGGGTCCTTCGGGATCACTGGAAGTGTTCCCTGCCATCTCCAGTGTGGTTTCGCTCGCAGGAGGATACCGAAGCGAAAGAGGCGCAGCAGCAGAGAAAAACCGAACAGCGAACAAGCCCACCGGCGGCTTCATCACTTTAGCACCAAATAATGCTTCTTTTTGATTTCCCTTTTTCTTGACGCTTGGTGTGCTTCCTCCAGTTAACACCTACCCCCGGGGGGGTTTCGGGAGCCTCCTCCGCCTCGCCTGCTGGTGATGATGTTGTCAACACTTTTACATCCGTCCAGAGCGCGTGAAAAAAACCTAGCAAGAACCAACAAGAAGCGTAGAGCTGTTTCATCTACCAGCTTCCGTGAAAGTCCAAAAATACGGTGCTCCAGTGCCTCTTGTTCCACCCGTTCCACCCGGGGAGGAACGGGCGAAATAATGTCATCAGAAGTTTCAGCGAGCGCTCCAATCCGCATCCCGCGGGGGTCCCTCCAAACGGGTCTTTAAGCGACAGTTGGGTGACTTTAGCGGGACGATCGGATCCACTTACCGAGGCTAAGTCTCACGGAACCGTCGGACCTCCGCATCGTGCCGATAACGCAACCCGCCCGAGCGCTGGCGTTGACAATTTAACATTATTTACCAACTGCTTTGGACAATTTAGCCGCAGCGCTCGTCGTTCCCCGACGAGCCGCGTGAGGGTGGGCCCCAAAACGGCAGGACAGAAAGCTTGTTTGGATCAACGTCACGTTTCCATCATTATTATCAACGAGAGCGTCGCGCTGTGGACATCCGGGCGGTGTACCGGGGCGGTCAGCAGCAACAGCAAGCCACCCCGCCGGGAGAGACTATTCTATTCGCATTCTTAATTCTGTCCCGAGCATCGAGAGTACCCTCTCGAGAGCGCCTTGAGTGGAAGCGGACCGCCTGAGTGTCTGTTTTTAATCAAGCACTTAGCTGCGACTTTATTAGCGCACCAACGTCCACCGGCCGGGGAGAATGGCGAGTGTTAATCTGACATCTCCAGATAGAGGCGACATCAGTTGCCACTCGACCATACTAACACAATAACTTCTCGTGACACACTGAGAACCCGTACACGTACCGGCGCATACCGGCACTAAGTACCAACACCGCAGCGCATCACAGCCTCTAATCTCTACCCATCCATGGCCGGAAAGCTGACGTTACGACGTTCCGACGAAAGCCATCCGGTGCGGCTGTGAGCCAACCATCTGGCAACCGGCGAAACCGAAACACCTCCATCCCGCGCGCGGGAAGCGATGCACGACATCAAGTGGTAAGTGCAAATGTTATTTTACAATTATTTCTCAAGTGGCCACGCTGCGAAAAGGCTTCAGCCCGGCGCTGTGTAACGGCTGGCTCTCGAAATAATGGGATAATAAAAAGGATCCGGTTCCGGGAAAGGCAGACGAGAAAAAAACAACCTCCCTAGCAAGAACCAACAAGAAGCGTAGAGCTGTTTCATCTACCAGCTTCCGTGAAAGTCCAAAAATACGGTGCTCCAGTGCCTCTTGTTCCACCCGTTCCACCCGGGGAGGATAAAAAAAGGGAATCTCAGCTGCAAGCTGGAGCAATTGGAGTTGTAAAACCTCGTTCGTTACTTTCATGGTTGGAGAATTGGTGAGAGCAGGGAGGTGGGTGAACAATCGGCCTCCAAAACGGGAACTGAAAGCTCCGCAGGCTTCGCTCCTGATGGGGAAATTAAAGGAAACGAAGAGAGGGAGAGAGAAAAAAAGGGCGAAAAAACGGGCTCATCGTCTCCGCACTTCCAGTTCGCTCCAATTCGTCACACTGCTCCGGTGCAGCGGATGGCATCCCGGGCGTTCCCATGTTTTCCGGGTGTTTCCGGTCACTGATGCAA
Source organism: Anopheles cracens (assembly GCA_002091845.1). Lineage (NCBI taxonomy): Eukaryota > Metazoa > Arthropoda > Insecta > Diptera > Culicidae > Anopheles > Anopheles cracens. The sequence continues at coordinate 175,370 of KZ071711.1, read as the reverse complement.
CGCCGGCTGGTTGGCGACGGGTTCACCCACGGACCGAAATGGTACGCTCCGGTGGGATGATTTTCCGGTAGGGCAAGTTTTGTTTGCTGCACCGTTACACTTTTCTTAAGTTTGCTTACAGAGTGTCGGAGTTTTCGTTTTGCTTCCGGTGCGTTTCGTTTTCGTTTTCGCGCGGAACTGCTCTGGAGGAGTTCGAAGTTTGGTCCGTTTCCGGCCATTTTTTTTCGTTGTTGCGCTGTTGCTGGTTTTGAAAAGCTTTTCTTTTTTCTTGGCAGATTGTTCGTTTCGGCGTCCTGGGATGATTATTTCCAGCGTGGCGTCAAGACGGATGTACTCTTTATCAGCGGAGGTGCAATTATGTCGTTTTATGCAGTGCGTCAATGTCCGAGACGGTAGATTGATATCTTACCATGACAACTCGGTTGTTAGGTGTTTTTCTTCTCTTGAAAGCAACTTGCCAGGGATAATAGATGTATTCAAACAAGTTATTGGTGGTTTTATCTACTTGTATGATATTAAAATTATAAACACTGCCATATATCGTTGAAAACAAACTATCCCAATAATGTATCTCTGGCGTTTAGGACACCTCATGAAGACTTAAGCTAAACTCGTTGCCAACGCTTGACATGCTGGACCGTGCATGCAAATACATTCCCGAGCGATTGCACAAACCGGAAACAGATTGCAACCGTACGCATGACCCATGGGGTTCCACTTTATCGGTTACAAATTGAATAAAATGTCCCTACACATCCGGTGGTGGGAGCGCACGGAACAAAATGGATGTGAACTACCGCTCCGGAAAGAGCAATCTATCGGCAACTCGCATGTGCCACGTCACAATCAGCTCACATTGATGCCCGCTGAGAGTTTTCTTTTTCCGGTTCGTTTAACTTGATATTAGACGCTGATGAAAAACGGCGCTGGCGCTAACGAAATTGCACCGTCCTGAGCTACTGATTGTGCTTAAATAGAGCAAGAGATACAGGTATCGAGGTTCCTATCCTGTTGGCTGTGTTGAGTCTTTAAGACACAATGAAAATTGTGCCAATGATGCAATAACAAAGCGTGCAAACCAAAACTACGCCTAACATTAGGCAATGTGCTCCACTTAACGCGTTTAAAAGCCTTTATTTCGCAGTTTAATCAATATTAACGAAGAGTACATACATTTAGGCGCATCACTGGAAACTCATTTTCTATTTATAGTTTTAAATTATATTTTCAGACCTAATCTAATTATAGGAAATGTACACGGTTTTAAAAGCACATGAGTTCGGCATCCAAGCAATTGTTTTGGACTACTGCTTTAATTGCTATTCAGTACGTTATCGGCTTAAAATATGTTCAATTAAAACACAAAACAAATGCAAACTTTAAGCTCAAATTGAATTTCAAGCCTGATTTAATTAACACCTTCTCCGCCGCCATTTTTAATTTCCATCATTAGACTTCGACACCAAAACACTAAAGGGAGGCTGGTGATGCGGCTCAAGCGTGCCCCATAATACCTTCCCGATGCATTATTCATGGCAAAATCCAGGCTACATTAAAGCGAACGGGAAATGAAAACGTTTAATCGCAATATCAATTTGCACCAACCGGCGTCCGTTGCAATATAGTTTTCAAATCCGCGTCCGTTTAACTTTGCGTCCGACACCCGCCCGCGTCAGCGTGGAGGTTGCGCTTATTTTGCACACGAAAAAGCCTACCGCATGTATGTACATGATTTATGGAACGAGCACGAGAGAATGGGTTCGCTTATTCATTGAAAATTTATGGCTGTTTATGCACACCAATCCCTCTCGCCTCGCCAGTCGCACCACCGGCGCGTATATATTGTATGAAATTTAAAGTTGAATGAAAAAAAGTGGTCGATCTAAGGCTATGGTAAACATGTTTTCCACATACCGATCCCGCTCGGAAGCGTTCCCCGCCATTCAATAGTTGAATGATTAGCGGGAGATGCTGGACCGTGCATGCAAATACATTCCCGAGCGATTGCACAAACCGGAAACAGATTGCAACCGTACGCATGACCCATGGGGGCTTGCACTTCATCGGGATGTTCTGCGGTCGTGGCAGTGACAGCGGCACCGGAAGCATCTCCGGCATCACCGAGTGGTGCGTTATCAGTGCACGCAGCGAGGAGAATTCCTTCGTGAAGCCCTGTTGGTGAGCGAAGAGAAGAAGTGGAAGGTAATTTTTTTTTTGCTTGTCTGCTTGACGAGATGCGAGAGGGTGACATGTTTTTGTATCCCTTCACGTACGGATGTGTCGGTTCGCTGAAATGTGGGCGCAAGGTGGCGGAAAGATATGCTGCCCTAGTAAAACCGAATGAGGATGTCACATTCAACACATTCCAGCAGCGTGCCAGGCATTTATTGAAACAGTTTAAATAGAGCAAGAGATACAGGTATCGAGGTTCCTATCCTGTTGGCTGTGTTGAGTCTTTAAGACACAATGAAAATTGTGCCAATGATGCAATAACAAAGCGTGCAAACCAAAACTACGCCTAACATTAGGCAATGTGCTCCACTTAACGCGTTTAAAAGCCTTTATTTCGCAGTTTATTACGAACACATATATTTATCCACTTAGTGTGTGTTTGTACGCACCGTTGTGCGGTACGCGTGGTATAAGTTCTAGGGCACATATTCCAGTACGTCAACGTCCACCGAACCGGATGGACATCAATGCCTTAAATCAATGCTCAATCTAAACAACGATTACTACCACCCTGCGCCTTGTCCTCGCATCGTTACTCCGGGAGCGCCCACATCACCGGGGCTGGTATCGCTTGTGGCACAAAATGCCATTACACCCCGGCATCAGCAGCCGCGGGGGTGGTAACGTTCGGTTCTCTTATATCACAATATCAAAATACGGAGCCTACGGGGTGCTACTACGGCCGGGCCGGAGAAGGATCGCTCTTTACCGTGCCGATTTGTATAAGTGCCGAGTAACCGACCCGGCTGGTCTGGTCGTCGTCGTCGTCGTCGTCGGCTGCTCTTGACGCTTCAGTACATTTTGATTGTTATTTTGTTAGCGGCTTTCGAAGGCTTCGAATCCAGGGCCTACCACTACACTTAAACTCAGTTTTGGGAACTTCCGCACCGAACCGCACCGCATGCCTGCAGCACTATTTACACGCAGCTATTTGACACGCTATTTACAAACTCATCAGGCGGCCGCTGTGGCCTCCCGGCAACGGCTTCCATATGTCACCAGCAGGTCTGCGCCCGTGGGACACCTTGGGCCACTGGAGCCGAGCCGTACCGAGCAGCCGCTGCCGAAAGTTTCGCCCGCAGACGCTGAAGCGGAGGCCGGACGCCAGCGGCAGCCGGGAGCAGGGGAAGTAAATTTTATCAAAACGTTCCAAACACCTACTCCCGCTTCCGGCTTTCGGGCAGCCCGACTACGAGCAGACGTCCAGGTCGGAGAACAGCTTGGAAAACTCGTTCAGCGCGCTGAAGGTATCGTAGTCGTCCGTGTGCTTGCACTTCATCGGGATGTTCTGCGGTCGTGGCAGTGACAGCGGCACCGGAAGCATCTCCGGCATCACCGAGTGGTGCGTTATCAGTGCACGCAGCGAGGAGAATTCCTTCGTGAAGCCCTGTTGGTGAGCGAAGAGAAGAAGTGGAAGGTAATTTTTTTTTTGCTTGTCTGCTTGACGAGATGCGAGAGGGTGACATGTTTTTGTATCCCTTCACGTACGGTTACGAACACATATATTTATCCACTTAGTGTGTGTTTGTACGCACCGTTGTGCGGTACGCGTGGTATAAGTTCTAGGGCACATATTCCAGTACGTCAACGTCCACCGAACCGGATGGACATCAATGCCTTAAATCAATGCTCAATCTAAACAACGATTACTACCACCCTGCGCCTTGTCCTCGCATCGTTACTCCGGGAGCGCCCACATCACCGGGGCTGGTATCGCTTGTGGCACAAAATGCCATTACACCCCGGCATCAGCAGCCGCGGGGGTGGTAACGTTCGGTTCTCTTATATCACAATATCAAAATACGGAGCCTACGGGGTGCTACTACGGCCGGGCCGGAGAAGGATCGCTCTTTACCGTGCCGATTTGTATAAGTGCCGAGTAACCGACCCGGCTGGTCTGGTCGTCGTCGTCGTCGTCGCGGCGCTGTGTAACGGCTGGCTCTCGAAATAATGGGATAATAAAAAGGATCCGGTTCCGGGAAAGGCAGACGAGAAAAAAACAACCTCCCTAGCAAGAACCAACAAGAAGCGTAGAGCTGTTTCATCTACCAGCTTCCGTGAAAGTCCAAAAATACGGTGCTCCAGTGCCTCTTGTTCCACCCGTTCCACCCGGGGAGGAACGGGCGAAATAATGTCATCAGAAGTTTCAGCGAGCGCTCCAATCCGCATCCCGCGGGGGTCCCTCCAAACGGGTCTTTAAGCGACAGTTGGGTGACTTTAGCGGGACGATCGGATCCACTTACCGAGGCTAAGTCTCACGGAACCGTCGGACCTCCGCATCGTGCCGATAACGCAACCCGCCCGAGCGCTGGCGTTGACAATTTAACATTATTTACCAACTGCTTGGGACAATTTAGCCGCAGCGCTCGTCGTTCCCCGACGAGCCGCGTGAGGGTGGGCCCCAAAACGGCAGGACAGAAAGCTTGTTTGGATCAACGTCACGTTTCCATCATTATTATCAACGAGAGCGTCGCGCTGTGGACATCCGGGCGGTGTACCGGGGCGGTCAGCAGCAACAGCAAGCCACCGCGCCGGGAGAGACTATTCTATTCGCATTCTTAATTCTGTCCCGTGCATCGAGAGTACCCTCTCGAGAGCGCCTTGAGTGGAAGCGGACCGCCTGAGTGTCTGTTTTTAATCAAGCACTTAGCTGCGACTTTATTAGCGCACCAACGTCCACCGGCCGGGGAGAATGGCGAGTGTTAATCTGACATCTCCAGATAGAGGCGACATCAGTCGCATCGTTCTCCCGCAGCAACAGCAACAAAAAGATGGCATTGTTTTCGTGCCTCGATTCGAGATCTACTTTTGGGGGGAGCTACTTCAATGTCCACGTGGATAGTTGCGACGGACGGTGATGAAGTTCCGGTACTTGAACTGTGTAATCAAAAACTCGTTAACTTCCACCGTGATGCGTCAGGCGGAAGACGTTGGACAGCTGCGTTGCGTGCGCCGGGTGAAGGAGGATCTTTATGTAAACATCTCGTAATGGGCAGCTGGATGTCGTCCCACAGCATCGTCCAGTATGATCCACCAGGAAGCGATGAAACGATTGTGAGGAAATGAAACGTCCCATTGTGGAGAGATGAATGGCTGATAATGTGATAACGTGGAGCTAGGCACACAAATGGAACGAGACTCGTTGGAATTGGAGACTCGTGTCCAGACGCTTGTTTCTTTTTTCGTTTGAGCAAGAACTTCACACTGCAAACCTTACGGACTTTGGACACTTCGACTCCACAGCTCCAAGCTTATCATCATAGTTTTACGACAAGTTCGTTAAAGCTTTCACTCTAAGTTAGGCGTTATGGAAAACCAAAGGCTTTCGGATGTAATAACTTCATGCATAGAGCTGTTTCATCTACCAGCTTCCGTGAAAGTCCAAAAATACGGTGCTCCAGTGCCTCTTGTTCCACCCGTTCCACCCGGGGAGGAGTAACGGGCGAAATAATGTCATCAGAAGTTTCAGCGAGCGCTCCAATCCACATCCCGCGGGGGTCCCTCCAAACGGGTCTTTAAGCGACAGTTGGGTGACTTTAGCGGGACGATCGGATCCACTTACCGAGGCTAAGTCTCACGGAACCGTCGGACCTCCGCATCGTGCCGATAACGCAACCCGCCCGAGCGCTGGCGTTGACAATTTAACATTATTTACCAACTGCTTTGGACAATTTAGCCGCAGCGCTCGTCGTTCCCCGACGAGCCGCGTGAGGGTGGGCCCCAAAACGGCAGGACAGAAAGCTTGTTTGGATCAACGTCACGTTTCCATCATTATTATCAACGAGAGCGTCGCGCTGTGGACATCCGGGCGGTGTACCGGGGCGGTCAGCAGCAACAGCAAGCCACCGCGCCGGGAGAGACTATTCTATTCGCATTCTTAATTCTGTCCCGTTCCATATGTCACCAGCAGGTCTGCGCCCGTGGGACACCTTGGGCCACTGGAGCCGAGCCGTACCGAGCAGCCGCTGCCGAAAGTTTCGCCCGCAGACGCTGAAGCGGAGGCCGGACGCCAGCGGCAGCCGGGAGCAGGGGAAGTAAATTTTATCAAAACGTTCCAAACACCTACTCCCGCTTCCGGCTTTCGGGCAGCCCGACTACGAGCAGACGTCCAGGTCGGAGAACAGCTTGGAAAACTCGTTCAGCGCGCTGAAGGTATCGTAGTCGTCCGTGTGCTTGCACTTCATCGGGATGTTCTGCGGTCGTGGCAGTGACAGCGGCACCGGAAGCATCTCCGGCATCACCGAGTGGTGCGTTATCAGTGCACGCAGCGAGGAGAATTCCTTCGTGAAGCCCTGTTGGTGAGCGAAGAGAAGAAGTGGAAGGTAATTTTTTTTTTGCTTGTCTGCTTGACGAGATGCGAGAGGGTGACATGTTTTTGTATCCCTTCACGTACGGTTGTGTCGGTTCGCTGAAATGTGGGCGCAAGGTGGCGGAAAGATATGCTGCCCTAATAAAACCGAATGAGGATGTCACATTCAACACATTCCAGCAGCGTGCCAGGCATTTATTGAAACAGTGTGCTGGACCGTGCATGCAAATACATTCCCGAGCGATTGCACAAACCGGAAACAGATTGCAACCGTACGCATGACCCATGGGGCTCCACTTTATCGGTTACAAATTGAATAAAATGTCCCTACACATCCGGTGGTGGGAGCGCACGGAACAAAATGGATGAGAACTACCGCTCCGGAAAGAGCAATCTATCGGCAACTCGCATGTGCCACGTCACAATCAGCGCACATTGATGCCCGCTGAGAGTTTTCTTTTTCCGGCTCGTTTAACTTGATATTAGACGCTGATGAAAAACGGCGCTGGCGCTAACGAAATTGCACCGTCCTGAGCTACTGATTGTGCCTAATTGGGTGTTTTCACTGCCAGCCGATAAGCCTGTCGTAATCAGCAATGAGCAGGTTAGGATCGGAGAAGTGTACACTAATGTGATGTCCATCACGCGCTAGGTTCTAGCAAAAGTTGATCACGCCTAAATGTATGCAATTTGAGTTTTAAGTCGTGGAACGCTTTCGTCACAGGCTTATCTTTGCTAGGAAGTACATGAAGTATATGCAAATTCCGTAACGCGTCCTGTCCAATTTTCAATGATTTTCTAACACACACACACAGTCAAGTTGCCGTACCGGTGGGGCTTAGCGAAATGAATTGCTCCCTTTCCTATGCGATCGTACCGAAATCCACTATCATTATGGAGCAAAATTAAGCATGCAAAAGGGAAACCCTCCCCCGGAAAAAAGGATATCCCACAGCCATGGGACGCAACGAACATGCCACCTGAACACTCACACACCGAGGCTAACTTTCCCACCGCACGCGCCCAACAAACCATGAAACTGCACCTGAAACTCCCACCGTACGCAAAGGTATGTGCCGTCGCAATAAATTACCTTAATTTTATATCCACGCTCGGTTTTCATAATTAAATAGTGCACCACCTTCGGCCCGGGACCGGGTGGAACGCGCAGGGACAGCGCGAAGCAGCCGTGCTTGGTGGTGCTGCGCCGCACCAGGAACGCGCCCGGGCTCTGCTGGGTCAGTACCTCGAGCGACAGTTCACGCGGTAGCCCGGCCTGAAACCAGGACGCCCGGTCCAGCTCCTCGCGGTCCTCGCCGAGGCTGACGCTGTTCAGGCTGTCGGCGTGCTTCGGTGGCGTTACGGTCGGGTAGCGCTTCGGGCTCGAGCTGGCACTGTTTGTCTGTCGGATCAGGTTCCGCTTGAACTCGTACTCCACACCGTCGGCCACGGTCGTCGTCGTCGTCGTCGTCAGCGGCGTGTTCGACGCGCCATTGCCACCGGGCGGCAGCAGACGCGGCGAGCCGGCGAACGATTGCTTGCACGAGTCGCCAAACTTACTCGACACGATCTGGTCCAGCGTGTAGATGTCCTCGTCGCGGCGAGCCGGCGAACGATTGCTTGCACGAGTCGCCAAACTTACTCGACACGATCTGGTCCAGCGTGTAGATGTCCTCGGACAGGATGTCGCTCAGCTTCTTCTGCGGTGAGGTGGGCGATGATTTATGGCACATCAGCGGCAAGCTTTCCTCGGTGCTGCGCAGGAACCCGAGGGCGAAGCGTTTAATCTGGAGAGGGTAGCAGGGAGATGTAACCGGCTGGGCAACCAAATCAAAACCCAATAGCAGGTGGCAGTGCGTTTTCGCGCTCCGCAGCGAGCTGGGCCCGTGTGATTAGATCTATCTCACCTCGCTGCGTGGACATTGTGCTACGCGAGGGCTTTGGATGAATGTTTACTTGCCACCTATCATGCGCCGGCCACGGCAGGCACCACATGTGCTCTCATTCCGAGGACGGGGAAACAATATCAATTACCATCATTTGTTTCCCGTTGCCACTCATGTGTCACTGCTTCATGTTTCATGTCCAGAGGACTGTGAATGCCGTACAAAGGGAGATAAATAGCCAGCATACTTAGAGGAAGATCGAGTACTGAGATTAAAGCGTATGGAAACTGACCTTTCGAACTGACAGTGAAATGTAAAATGTAGACTTTGTTAATGATAAAAGCTGATTCAAAAAACTCAGTACGATTCTGTATCAACCCTATCGGATTCGGCTGTTCAAGAACAACTTGCGATGCATACCTTCAGGCGCAAATTCACCAAGGACACAAACCAAAACCACGAGGGAGTGAAACAGCTTTCTGCAAAAGAAAAGACAAAGTGGTTTCGATCCGACATGCGGCAACAGTGTCGCAATAAATAATATTTAAATCGACACTTACAAATGTAACGACCGCCAAAGCCGTTTGTTAAGTATCATACTGACAGTCGTCTTCTCTTCTCAGCCTGTCCCATCCAAAGCAGCTCTTTACCGAATCTGACAAAACCAATCCTTGCTGGGATGAATTTATCTTGCCCTAACACAGCTACACACACCCATACGTACGCGCGTTTCTTGCACTGCCCGTCTGCTTTCGTGGGGTTGAAAATCACTTACCAGCGCCGGTTTCTCCATGAACTTGATGCAATTATTCATCTCGACCGTCGGCGACCCGCCGCTGCTGTCCTCGTCGGACGAAGTGAGCAGCAGCGGATCCGCGGTGTAATTTACATTTTCATCGCATTTGTTATAGCCGCGCTGGTACGGGACCGATGGATGCTTGCGCTCCATTCTTTCTGCACCGGTCGCGGTGGGGGTGTCGTTAAAATATTCCACTTCCTGCATGTCCGTGTACGAAGCACTCTATTGTTTCCGAAGCGCTCCGGACTTTTTCTTTTTTTTCCCCCCACGCTCCGTTTCGTTTTGCTTTCGCTTTCAATTCACAGTTCGGGCGAGCTGGGCTCGGTTCTCGGCGAGCCGCTTGTGCCCCGGCCGTCGGACAATCCGGCAAATCCCGGTCACTCTTCACGCGCGAGTTACGAGTCCACTCCACTCCTGCCGGGGGGTGCCGGGTTCTGGTTGCACACGGCTCAACCGATCCACCTATTGACTAGTTTCGCCATCGGATGTCCTTCGGTGTCCTTTTTGTTCGGTCGGGTTCACCGTGCCTTTATTCCTGCGCCGAGAGATCCATTTGCCTAGCCCGGTCTATGGCAATACATTTTATTCAAACTTTCTGCCAGATCCAGCTGCCCCCACCAGGCCAGGCCTTTTGTGCGGGCACTGCCGTGGTCGGTGTGCGATCTTGTTTAAATTTATTTTTCACTATACCGGCACGTGAACAGCAAGCGGGAAAGTGGATCAACACAGTTTTCGTTTCCCTGTTTTTTTTCGCTGTGTGATTATTTGTGTTGGCTTTTTTGTGTGCTTCGTGTCCTGGAGCACATCTAGAGCATACTCATCGACTGACCGATACCGGTGAAATCTGTTTCACTGCAAACCACCTACCCACCACCCACCGCCGGGACGCGCGTTTCACCTTTAAAACTCGATTGTGATCCTCTCGCCGGCGTTGTCGGCGTATTTTTCGAGCAGTCGACTGTGAATCCTCCGCAGGATGCACTCTTTTTATCTCCTATTAATTTATTGCCCTCTATCATGCGAACCGACACCGGGAACAACCCGGCAATGGAGTGCCGGTAACCGCAACAGCTACACCGCCACCAGCAGCAGACACCACAAGCTGGCTACTGCTTCCTTCTTGCGCTCGTAATTTATTCGTTCCCGTGCTCGGTGGCTTTTTTAAGATTTATATTTTTTGCCACCTCCAGTCCTTTTTTTCGCCACCCATGTAATTTATTCGTTCCCGTGCTCGGTGGCTTTTTTAAGATTTATATTTTTTGCCACCTCCAGTCCTTTTTTTCGCCACCCACAGCGGGGTCACAAACACACACACACTCTCGGGCTGCAAATCTGCTGTAAACCGACGCCAATTCACCGATGAACACTCCACAGGCTCCTCGGCCTGTGTAGTTTATTTTTCTCGCTTCGCTTTCCACTATCTGCGCACACACTCGCCACCGCGTTCGATTTGCTTTCCGGTTTAACTGCACCGACACATGACTCATGCGATGCTATCGGAGAATCGGCTGTACAATTTATTCAGCTGCGGCCGTTTCAGATACGTGGATTTATTTTCGGGCCCATATTTCACCAGTCGTGGCACTCACACGGCTGGGTTGATTGGTTCAGGATGTATTACCGCCGGGCTGGAAACGCAGGAGAAAGGGACATGAAAAATCATTAGTACATTGTTAGTGGAAAGTCATCAATTTATATAAGAATCAGGTAGAAATAAATTATTAACCCACGTTTTGAGGTGAAATGCAAACTCGAAATGAATATAAATGTTAGAAAATTTGAAATTAGTTTCTAAATATCGTATCTTAACATGTTTTTGGTTACATTGAACACATTTTGTCGTTAACAATGCATCTCACTGATCGAGTTTACATTAAAATGCCTAATCAAAATGAGTTTTAAATTCATTGCATACATTCAGGCGTTACGGTGTTTTGTTTAACAAGCATAAAATTTTAACGTTCCCATAATACTAACCGTGCTATAAAATTCGTATTATCACAGTTTAATCACAGCACCTGCAATTATTTGCACCAGCAGCCGAATGAAAATGCAACCTCAGCGCTTAATTGCAGCACAAACACTTCCAAATCGGTTGCGCAATTAACGCTGATTAGAAAACTCCACCCAGGCACAATAACGACACCTGCTGCTGCTGCATCGTCTCTCGCCCTGGTGGCTAATCTAGCAGAGCACACAACGAACAGAAAACACAAACACACACATACACTAACCGTACCATTACAACGGAACAGCTCAGCTAATGTCCCACCGAATAGTTTTCGCACCTCCAGCTCCACCGCGTCCTTTCACTCGTTCGCTCGCAAAACTTTGCTCTTTTACATTCCACCTCAACGCTGTCATAATTAAAAAGGGTACAAAGAAAAATATTTTCATAAATTGATCCTATTTACAGCGGGCGCTCTGTCCCTGCGCTTATGCATGCACTGCGCAAACACAGCCGGTGGAGCGGAGCGCTGCTTTCAGCGAGGTGTGCTCTATGTGCTTATTATCCTTTCCCTAACGAAATACCGTCGGGACGGTTGCAGAGGTGGATGGATAATAAGCAGAGCGCAGAAAAATGGCACTCGAGGAAAAGGAAAATCCGACGCTAATTTGTTCGCCCGCCGCATCGCTTTCATAGTTCGCCCTCCCTTTCGTGCACTCGAAAAAAAAAACACGCCAAACCAAAGAACTTTTCCCACCTGTATCGTCTTTTTCTCGCTGGTTTGTTTTTTTGTTTGCTCAACAACGTTTTCTCGCTTAATAACCCGACCTCTTCGTTCCGGATTCGCCATATCGGCGTGTGACTCGTGCACCAAACGTGCATCCTTGCCCCATTCAAGGTTCACCTTCTAGCGCGTGCACACAGACACGCAAGCACACACCATCTACCCAATTGAGCAACCTCACCCGACAGAAAATTAAGCTTCGAAAGGAAGGGCAAATGGGTGACTATCTTATCCCAGCTTTATCGCGAGTCAGCTGTGTAGACACGTTGCATGTGCAACACCAATTTGCGTTCTCCAACCTCCAACGCTCAACCGGATGCACTTGCTAGGGGAAACAGACGAAGGAAGAAGAAGAAGAAAAAACGATCCCAACTATGGAACACCTCAGACATCGACCGTATCCATATCGCGAGCCCAGCCCGGCTATAATGGAATGGATTAATCTCATTTCTCGCTTTTATTTCATTCGGCAGGCACGGGAGGGCGCAAAGAGATCTCGGTTTTTCCCTCGTGAATTTGCCCTCATTCAGAGTCCTCTCGTTTAGCTTTCTTTAATTTACCCAGACCAGCTTAAGTATCTCATCAGACTCGTCTGCCTCTCGCTTCATTCACGATGGCGAATCGAAGCAAAGCGCTCGCTAGGGAGCGCCAGGGGCAGAGAGTCGAAAATAAGGACTACTTCTTCAAGGATCTCTCGGCCGGCTCGTACTTCGCTTTGTCCGAGGACTGCTCCTCTAGCACACCAATCACAACTGAAAATTCCAAACCTGCCTGACGCTTCCTTCCGGCCAACCAGTGCCGCCCGCCTTTCCAGCCAGTGGCATCCGGTGCGGTTCGGATTCATTTGTACGGATTCTACGAATCGTGTGCCACTATTTCCTGTGGTTTATTTTTTAAGGTTTCGTATTTCTAGCGTTTTTTTTTCATTTCCCAGCGCGAACTTTCTTACGAGACATGCTGGGAAGAGACAGAATGCCGGAGAGAAGAAACGCCAGACACTTTTGCACGGTAGAGATACAGCTGGACAAAAAATCACTCTTAGTAAGGGAATAGTTGATGCCATGTTTAGCAGACGATCAAATATAAATGTTCTCATTTCTTTTAAACATCTTTGTTTCTCTAGGAAGGAGAAAATAATTTTACAAATTCGGTCGTGCCTCTTTGCGCCTGAAGGTATGCAATGCTGGAGTAATACATATTTTAGTAATAATTTTCAATTAGAAAACAAAGCTAAACAGTGTTCGCAATTCCCATAGTCGGTTGACAAAAGTTGAAGAAAAAAAACACACACACACACACACACTACGATAGCAAATGATCGTAAAGATGAAAAACAACTTCTATAAAGTCGCCCTGTCGAAGGAGTGACGGTTTCAAAGAAGCAAATGCACAGAAAGACAGAAATAAACTAGAGTGGAAAAATCCAGCTCGCGCTAGACAGGAGCGCGTGGTTTCCACTGCCAACCGGCACAGCGAACCCGCCGGAAACAGCCGAAGGTGGAAAGGTGCGCCGGAGAGAAAAGTGCAACCAACTACCGGTCGAAGCGTTGCGCTTCACTGCACCGTCGGAAAACATTATACTGGTGTGTGTGTGTGTGCACGGCGCTCAGAAGGAGAGGCTAAAGAAGACAAAAATCGCCAAACCCGTACACGGAAGAGATTCTTCAGTAGCAGAGATTAAACTCTCGAATGCTTGCTGCGCTGGAAAGATGTAAAATTAATCAAGCGAAATTGACGGAAAAATGGAAGAAGTAAATGAAAAATAGAACTCTTCTTCAAACCACCCCCTACCCTCGGCTGAAGATCCGGGAATCCTTCATTCCCGGATTGCTAGATTCCGCAAGAAGAAACGCAGGAACATTCCAAGCATCGACAGTCGGGCGCCCATCCTTCAACGAGCTTCGAGACACTTCGAGGAAGCGGAGAAACACGGAACCGGTGTCAGAGTTAATTACAAGATTTGCAAGACTTCAAACATGCCCGAAGCCGCCCGTCAGGACGAGATAAGGGCGCTGGCGTAAGGATCGGTGAAGATCGCATTAGTGGCGTGCGCAACAACGTTTCGAAACGGTTCCCGCTCGTTCCCGTTTTTCGGTTGAGGTGAAAATACTTTGAAGCATGCTTGTGCCGGTGCTCTGCGGTCGAAATCTCCGGCGCAGGTGGAGCCGGGTTTCGAGCAGATCAATTTAATTATGAAATGTGGAGCGCGAACGACCCTCAAACCCTTCGGTCCGCCGGTGAGATGAGTATCCTCGAGCAAGGTGCTGCTTTTTCGAGCGATAATCGAGCCACCTCTCTCTTCGGGCGAAGGTGAAGTGTGTCAAGATTGTTGCCATGTTGCCCACCCGTGGGACTCGAGTGGCGGAATCATATCGAAAGTGAAGCGTTCGTGACATACGGCCACGTGCGAGCGGGGAAGAGCAAGAGGGTGTTCTTTCCGGTCATCAAAGCGTAAAGTTTGCCCATTCTGACGTGACGTTTTCGGCTACCTAGACCAGGACTAGCCCCGGCTTACCAGTGTTTGATTATGGGGAGAAGAAAGTTAATTAAAAGCCCAAATGTGATAGTCAATTAATGATATTAATTATTATTACTTCTTGTTCCGGACGGAAAGTTTTGCAGACTGTTGGTATGAAATGTAGCATACCAACGGACTGCTTTAAACTTTGCATAATTTCAGGCGCTAGCAGGTTGAGACAATCCCGAAGTGACAAACTTTCGAAAAAGATATATGTTTGTACTGTGTTGCCTGCAAAAATATTTGAAGAAATATTATGAATCTGTTGTAATGTTTTATAAATTATGTAATTACCTCAGAACCAATTATTCTATTATCTATACCGTTTATATTTTAACCATAGTGATATTTTGCTAGGCAAAAGGAGCAACAACGCAATTTCTTCTATAATCCACTCTATCTCTCTCTCTCTATAACAAAACTTTATGTAGATTGAACCAATAAAATCCGCGGTAAATAGTCCTCCCATTCAACATAAAACAAAGCATAAAATTGATTTCAAAACGTATTTATCCGATACAATCAGCAAACCCCGTGTACAACCATAAAACAGTGCCACTTTGCAATAACTCAGCTACTCCTCCACCGAGCAGTGAAGTTACATTATTTATACGCAGCCATCACGGGGGAAATCGTTGAGGATCATCTACAACACGGGAGGCTTTCCCACACACATCCCGCGTAAAACGTTTTTCCGAGTACTATTTCGAGTTTAACTTTAAACGGTCTCCCCCATCAAGCTCTATCAGCAGCGCAGTGCGGGGTGGGTGGAACGATTTCGTAACAATTTGTTTTCATTACCTTCCTGGCAGCCAGAAGCAGCCGGCGTGGTCGAACCCTCCGCTGGGAATGACACAGGCGCACGGCCACCGTCCACCCAGTCCCAGTCGTAAACATTAGCCAGACACAATAAATCGAATACCGGTTATCACACATTTAGCAAAAACGATAACATTAATGGTCGGGCAATGGCCGCACGGTCGCCGGTGCGAGCCGTGCCGAAACGATTTATCCTCCCACGTCACCGACTGCGTCTGCAGCTCACTAAATGGTACGCGAAAGACCGGACGTGGCGGTGACGCCAAGAAGGGAGCAACAAAAAAGGCATGTAGCTCGGAGGGAATAAACCCCGGAAGTGAGCCAACCACACCACACGTGTCATGGTAGGACAATTGCGCGATAAGATCTCCGTGCGAGTCGGTCGGGCTGGCAAGCCAACACGCTGGTGAGATCATCATTTCATGGCCCGGTTCCGTTCGTTAGGCACGGGCAATCCGAGCAGCAAAGGGCCGAATGAAGATGAGCTTTCTTGTAGTGGACTAAGTGAAAAAGAAAAACCCCCAGACAACCTCAGTCACTTCCAGGCTCTGAAGTGCTGTGGCTTTTCCTTTTCCGAGAACCTTTATGGCCTTCCGGACTGTGGGCCTCCTTATCCTTGCGGTGACATGAGCTTCGAGCCATTTCATGCTAGTGCATGATGAAAAAAAAAGACGCCGGCCACCTTTCGCTGCCACAGGAAAAGTGCTTTCTTTCGGGTGCTTCATTCCGGCGTCAACGTGGTCGAAGTATATGGCAAGAACGGGCACACACACCAGAACGCTATCGCACACAGGAACGCGTCGGTGACCTTTCCCATCCCGCAGCATACAGAGAACAATAAAGATATGAGGGGAAAGAACAGCCAAGGCCCCCCGAGTGGACGATAACGAGTGGACAAAACCCGCTCTGCTGGCGGAAAAATTCGCCAACAGTGCACTGACACAGTGCCTGCTGTGATAAGCTATCTATGGGTAATATCCCTAGCTCTTCGATTATCGCTTAAGCAAAATTATTGCAAATTCTTCGTGAAAACTCATGTTATTCGTTAACCCAACTTTCTATCCCTGTACTGTCCCGTCCTAAACGCAGTTAAAAGTCAGCGCTCGCTAGCCAACCCTGGACGCTGACCGGTCGGACGAAAGAATTTACGATGACGACGACGATGAAACCCATAACCGGAGCACATGCTTTGGGGTTGGGATAAAAATAGCTCTCTGCCAGTATGTACGAGTTACACGACACGGGGCATGCGTTTTTTTTCTTCTTCTTCACCCATCCACTGCTGGAAGCATTGCACATTCCTCCGGAAAGCATCCCGTGCCGTTGGCATCCCGTGTACCGTGGCCATTTGTTATCAGACAGGGCGGACAAAATTGAAAATATATGGCCCATTAGGACAAGTGTTCCCTTAGCTTCCACCACTGGTCGACCTACTGCGCCACGGCTGCCCGGGCGATGTCAGCAGGGGAGTGAGCTGATCGGGTGCTTGAGTGAGCTCACACACATACACACGCATCCCACTCGAGTGTTGCGAAAAGGCAGCGAAACGGTGGTGCTAAGTCAAAACCACAAGCAAAATCCTAGCCCCATCTAGCACGCTTCGCCAGGCTGCTTTTTGCTCGGAGACAGCGCCAAATCCCTGGAGGGGGATTCTTTTCTAGGGTGGAGTTTTCACACACCAGCCGCACACCAGGACCAGGACTGTTTCGCTCATCGACCCCTGCCGGAGCGGAGAGATAATTGAGTCATTTAATTACACGATGGATACGACCGAAACAACGCAAAGCCACCACCGTCATCGTTTGTTGTGGCCAGCACTGGTGCTGATTTGGCTGTCTTTGGGTGCCGCCAGAATATTGACTCGGCTTGCAACACCACTCTGTCAGATGAAACGCTGTGAGGTTTGAGCTCGATAAAATCAGCTCAATCCATCTTCGAACTAAGTACATTTCGAAACGTCCATGTTTCGAACCCAGATTGCTGCATTCGTTGCTAACAGCGATAAAGGATCAAACATTTCCTCCATTCGAGTGTAAAAGCATGAATATCCCACCAACGGCAAGTGCTTCCGGTAAAATAGAACTCGAGAAACAATCTGCCTCTGGTAGGCTTCCACCACCACAACTGCCACGTGGTGATCAGCACCATGCATACGCAAAACACACTCACACACATGTATGATGATGTGGCCAACGTTTTCGACATGCAAAATGAAACAGGAAGTGGAACAGGGTGCTGCTGTGAAAATCGTTTAAATGAATTTTTCATTGTATTTTTGATAAGCATGCGAAATTTAATATTTCCGCTCTCACGCTCGCACGAGTTTGCTTACATGGTAGCAGCAGTACCGAACGGGTTCGACGGAGCGGAAAATCTCAACGGCTTCTGCAATATATGTGATGCGAGCGCTGCTCTGAAGCCAGCACACATCCGACACGACAAAAAATGAATAAAATAGATTTTTTTTATGTCGTTTAGTAAATTCCATTTCAAACTCTCACCCGCAGCAAAACGCAACAGTTGTAGAGCTGAACTGGGGTTGGGAGAGGGTGATTTTATTGAAATTTTATTTACAAAACCCAGCCAGATCAAACGTGACATGTCGGATGGTTTCAAATCACTTTTCCGTGAAGCCACAGCAGAGGATAACTACATTTTTTAAGTTCAATTATGCTTTGATCCGAGTACTCTGAGCTTTATCAATGGTGCGTTTGGGTTTAATTTTTAATAATAAAAAAAACTGTGACAATATGTTCTATTCATTGAATCAACTGTGGAAGATATTTAAAACAAATTAACAATAATCTGAATTGTCATGCTCATTGCATACTTCACGGCGCATAGTTCAATACACCAAGTATGGAACATGCTTATGGAACTTTTTTGAAGAACAAATATGCTCCAGCGCCAACTACTCATTTCTAAATGACGTCAGCAAACGCTTGAGAAACTGTACAAAGCTGCCACTCACTTTTTTTCTCTTCCCGCTCTCTTTTTCCGCATTTCCTCGTGTCGAGTACAATGATTGATTATGCATCGGTCAAACTTACTAACTTCAACCGATCTATACAACCAACCGTACGGACGTTATAGCACCAGCCGCATCTTCCAACGTTATATTTTCTCAGAAAACCTCCCCGAGCTATTCCGAACGAGTCGACGTCATGGTCTTCCGGTATGTCCGGACACTCCCGGATCACTTCTGTTGTACGGTGGACGAATCGCTTGCAATATCCTGTGCTCGAAGAAATTTTGTTTTTCTTTCCCCTAGCAACCTACCAACAACCAATCTAACCGCTCCTGGCTCTTCTCTAGTACCCGGGCTAATCGTCGGTAGTGGCGGGAAGATCGGTAACAGACTGTCAAAGTATTTCATCAACATCAACATGACGGAGAAACGACCGCCACCGGGAGCGACAATTCCGTTTCGGCCGGCGAACGAAAAAAAAAGTTCGCTTCTGGCTAGTCAGCATAATATATGAAGAAATGAAACTGTAAACAAAACCCCATCGGAACCCACTGGAGCTCCTTGGCAATGGAGATACATCAAATGTAGGAAAAAAGAATCGAAAATAGACACTACGTAGAATGTTCCATCCGTTCCTCGAGCGGCTAGACGACTTCTTCAGCACCATCCCACCACAGCAAAACTTGCCCGATAGCCTTTCTTAGCAGTGCAGTTCCCAAGTATTTCAAATTCTTTGTCGCTACGGCGTGCTGGTGTACAGTCCATGTGGAAGCATACAATTTTAAGCACGAGCATGGTCAACACGACCACCAGAAGAAACTTCTAACAGAACGCAAACAACGATCGATTGACTGGTTGCGTCTTTGTCGTTCCAGTGACTTGACGGTCGACAAAGGACCAGACCGGACTGATTCAATCAAGTAAGAACCACTAGACTCCCGGATGCAGTGGAACCGGATCGTGAGTGACGCCAAAGAACCAGAAAAATGGATCCGTTGTGCTGGTAGTAAAGGGACGTTAAAACTTCCCAAAACAAAACGAAAAATCCAATCCATTCTAGACATCGAACCGGCGCCCGGGATAAAAGCCGGATAAACCACAGCCATCCCATCTCATAAACCACAATTCGATAGCTGATAGACGTTTGACATTAATTCATTTATCACCGGCAAACAAGACCAGGGGGGGCGCAGAGAACTTCTTCGGTCCGTCTTTGGACGGGATGTTTGTCTGCCGGCCGGAAGACGCCAGCTGGTCCGGACCACTTTGGCATCGGTTTAACATTAACCATTCTTGGCATCGTGTTGCGCATAGATTGATTTCCGATGTTTCAGCCCGCGCTACCCGCTCCGTGAGTTTGGTCCGTCCCACCCGTGTAGGTCGTCGCCCGCGGCAAGAGGATTCATTTTGTTTGCAATAAAATTGATTAAATTGAAATCAAATGCAGTGACTGCACAGCCGTGTGGGGGAAGTCGGTCGCGTTGGGTTTTATGAATCACCAACACCCGCACCAGCGCTCGTCCCTCAGGTTTATGTTTCGCCAAACAAATCGTGCCGAAAACAAACAGGAGCGTCGATAGCTACACGTTTGGTTGATGGAGGTAGGGCGATAGTGGCGTAAAGACGGATTTTTTTACGACGCATCAATATCCTTTTATCCTTTTTTCTGGTTGGCACCAGACGGTATTGGGGTTTGGTTTTGTTTCCAGTGGTTCTTACGACTTATGCTGGTTGGTATAATATACAGAACGCACACAGAGCGTATTTTTTGTAGTGCAGATTGCATATTTTATGGCGCATACTTTATGGAATACTTATCGGCTGGAATGTCAGTGATCTGTATGATAAAATGCTTCATTAAATGCATTTTTAATGCTGAATGGTTTCTGCGTAGCACGTGTAATATAGAAACGCTGCTCCTTTTTGCGCAAAGCCCGACTACATACGCATAGCCCCCTAACACGTCATGAAAAAGGCTCGAAACCGTTCACAGCTTGCAGGAAAATTCACTGCAAATAACGATTCACTCGCAATAAAACAATAAACAGTGAATCGATTTCAATTTGCACTAATATTATTTTTCGAATGATTTGGTTTGTATACATTTCCCCACGAAGGGTAGCAACAGTTGGCTTCAGTTCCGCTGAGTTTTGGACCGTTGGACATTTCCAATCCTTCCACAATCGTTTCAAAAATATTTTTACAATCGCAATTACTTTTTGTTTTCAGCAAGCGAAAGAATAATTAAATCTGTTAACCTCCACACTAACGGCGACCTCCGTATGTCGTGTAGTATTAAAATTTATTTTAATTCATCCTTCCATTACTTCTGTAGTTTTAATCAGATGCGCGTATTGCTACCAACTATATTAAACGGAAGCGGAACTTCTCGAAACACCAATTTATTCCTGCAACAACACCATCTTCTACATTCGCTTCCCGTAACACTTCTTCGAGGTTGAGGTGTCGCTGTTAAAACCGCTTGTTATGCAGCATTCGAGCCAAGGATGTTATAAACTTTCTTCCGCTTCAACAGCAAGCACTCTTCCGCTCGCTGGCCCGGTAAAAAAGAGAGAAAACACTCCCTCCTTCCAATTACAGACAGCTATTTTCACCTTTGCCACTACTGTAACTTTTTGTAGCTACATCGGTGCTATTGAAAACCGCACAACAAGGATTTCCCATTGCCACTCTAATCTGCGCCCGCGCCCGAGAGCAAGTTGTGAGCAACAAAGCAACGCTGCAGCTGCAGCTGCATGCAAGTTGCAACCGACCTCCATTGCAGTAATCGAAACGTTCATGTTCGTAACTTATTTGCGGTTTACCATTTCCCACCGGGAGACAAGTGCAAATCCCAAAAAAAACCTGTTCCACCCTGTTTTTGCTGTTGGATCCTCTGCCCCGGAAAATGCATCCGATTTTCAGCCTGCCCTGAAAACACCTGCTCTTTAACCGCCAAAATCGGGCACGAGAAAACCGCAAATCCTTCAGACCGTTACCCGGCAGTGGAAGTCATTCCAAACAAGGTAGGAAGCATCCCCGTGAATGTTATGAGATAGCTTTTTATCTTTTACGTTGTTTTTGCCGAACCGAAGAGTTGTGACATTTGTTTTTTGTGACTGCTCCTGTAATACCTAAACCAAGCTCGTATATTGGGCGATTGTTTATGGTGCATTACGCGGAAGAGTTACACTGCACCAACAGTGGCAGCAAAAACGGCAGGAAAAACTTCTACCGTCCGTAACCGCATCATCGGATCCGCATCGTATCGTGAGTACTCATTTTAATATTTTGCCACCGAACTTTTCGGTGTTTTTTTGCTGTCAAATTTCGCGTCTCACAACGCGCTTGCGATGGGCAAAAAGTGCTTTCGAGTGTTTTGCAACTGTTTGAAACAGATAAAACTTCGTATTTTTAATAGTGCTTTTAAAATAAAAAGATGTGGCCCGGTAAAAAAGAGAGAAAACACTCCCTCCTTCCAATTACAGACAGCTATTTTCACCTTTGCCACTACTGTAACTTTTTGTAGCTACATCGGTGCTATTGAAAACCGCACAACAAGGATTTCCCATTGCCACTCTAATCTGCGCCCGCGCCCGAGAGCAAGTTGTGAGCAACAAAGCAACGCTGCAGCTGCAGCTGCATGCAAGTTGCAACCGACCTCCATTGCAGTAATCGAAACGTTCATGTTCGTAACTTATTTGCGGTTTACCATTTCCCACCGGGAGACAAGTGCAAATCCCAAAAAAAACCTGTTCCACCCTGTTTTTGCTGTTGGATCCTCTGCCCCGGAAAATGCATCCGATTTTCAGCCTGCCCTGAAAACACCTGCTCTTTAACCGCCAAAATCGGGCACGAGAAAACCGCAAATCCTTCAGACCGTTACCCGGCAGTGGAAGTCATTCCAAACAGGGTAGGAAGCATCCCCGTGACTGTTATGAGATAGCTTTTTATCTTTTACGTTGTTTTTGCCGAACCGAAGAGTTGTGACATTTGTTTTTTGTGACTGCTCCTGTAATACCTAAACCAAGCTCGTATATTGGGCGATTGTTTATGGTGCATTACGCGGAAGAGTTACACTGCACCAACAGTAGCAGCAAAAAGTGCTTTCGAGTGTTTTGCAACTGTTTGAAACAGATAAAACTTCGTATTTTTAATAGTGCTTTTAAAATAAAAAGATGAGCGTTGGCTCGTTGCATACATTTAGGCGCATGTGGATGCTACTGTGACCTGAAATATCATTTTCTTGTGAAGCATGTGACGAATGTTTATTTCTAACATATTTATTCAACTGAACTGAAAAGCTGAACACATTGTATAGCTAAATATGCATTCATGATCATTATTTTTCCCACTATGCGACTCTATGCACTGTGTGGAAAATGGATCTAAAAATGCAACAAAAAAAACGAAATTTTCACCTTAGTTTCTCTGAAAGTGCTTTCGAGTGTTTTGCAACTGTTTGAAACAGATAAAACTTCGTATTTTTAATAGTGCTTTTAAAATAAAAAGATGAACGTTCGCTCGTTGCATACATTTAGGCGCATGTGGATGCTACAGTGACCTGAAATATCATTTTCTTGTGAAGCATGTGACGAATGTTTATCTCTAACTTATTAATCAACTGAACTGAAAAACTGAACACATTGTATAGCTAAATATGCATTCATGATCATTATTTTTCCCACTATGCGACTCTATGCACTGTGTAGAAAATGGACTAAAAATGCAACAAAAAAATAATGAAACTTCCACCTTAGTTTCTCTAGCGCAGCACGAGCACGGGCGTTTGTTCGCCGAACTATGCAGATATTACACCCGAACCCTACCTAGCGCCCGAGGCCATCGCTCATAAACCATGAGCGGATGGGTCCTTAATTTTGGGAAAGGAGTGAAAAGTCATCCACGCCATTTTTCGTACGAAAAACGGCCAACGCCGGAACACAACGTTCGGGAACACAAGTCGGGAATGCCGTATAGAGAGCAACCAGTGGCCACGTCAAACTCTCGCAAACACACACACGTCCGTTTCGCTTGCTTGTTGGGGTGCA
>KZ071711.1:120240-138368 GCA_002091845.1 Anopheles cracens | reverse complement strand
AAAAAAAACCGGGAAGATTATATTCATGCGATGTAATTAATTGCCACCTTTCACCGCGGTTGCCTCCAAATGGATTCATTTTCCAGAGATTTCTTTGTGCTCTGCCATTTGGCCAACCATTATAATATTTATGAACAATTCCGTACGCCAATTTGTGCGAGATTTTTCAGTGTTTCTCTTGCGTGAGAGAAAAAAGGCACAAAATGAGCTATTTGGACACATTTGACAATGAAAACAAAAATAGCTTATATTCGCCCCGGCGAGATGGATCGTCTGCTGCGTCCTTACGAGCCCGTTTGCGATAAGCTGCCGCACCTACAATCCTCGAGTAAGCCAGTGGTATGATTCAGTCACGCTTCGCATACTCGCAGCACGGCTCGGCTTCCTCCCATGGAAAGCACAAACACAATCACTATCTTAACGACGGAACAAATCGAGCCACACCAGTGAACCCGGGAACCGGGCCGGGCAAAATTAAGCGAGCGATATTTATCGCTCGGACGTGATTTTATGGGTGGTCATGTTTCAACGTGTAGCCCCCTTCAAAAGGGGTACCTAGCGGGCGAGGCCGCGACCCGCACCCGGGGCACACTGTAATTAGATGCATCCTCAGGTTTCAGGGGAGCAATTATGATGAATTAATGGCCAGCTTGGGCCGCGTAATTGTAAAGCGAGCGGCGAACGAACGCAGACGAGCGCACGGGAGACTCGCTTCCGATAGTAAATAATCGGCTGCGACACACAGCGCGAGTGGCACTCCAATGACGGAGTGGCCCGCCAGTGTCCAACGTCCTGCCCCGAGTACTGGAAGTAGCAGTAAGCATACAATAAGAGCTCGTAAATAATAGCCTTTCAATTTTGTCCCATCCCGTCGTGGAGTAAGGAATGGATGTTTTTTTTCTCTCTCTCTTGCTGTCCTCCACACTTTAAAGTAAAATAAATAACGAACGCCGTTGCGTTCGTTACGCTCGTTCGATATTCAAAAGGGAGCTTAATTGCCGTCTATTGGCAGCGGTTGTCCTGTTTAAGTCGTTCATTAATTATCGCTCCTCATTTCAGCACACTCATCATTGGTTTCGCACAGACATAAAAGTGTCACCAGCTGCTTCTTCCTTCCGTGGCTTCCCATCCGCCATTTTGCACAGTGAGTTCACGCTACTGTCACAAATGCGAAGCAACTGCTTCAGCACGCTTCTCCAAACAGCGCTACATTGCGAGCCTGTAACATAACAACCGAAACGGTTCATTAAATCACTCCGAGAGGTACTGTTAGTGTCTAGACCACACACCTGACGTACAGGCTAAAGCACATCGTCAATATGTCCCACCCGACATCAAACATTCATCCAGTGTGGATCCCTGCAATGCGTTCCAACGCCACCCGAACGGTACTTAAATCGCTTCTCCAAACATCCACCCGTCGAAGTCATCCCGCCCACGACTCCAACGTCCCGGACGTCACTTGCCAAGGAGCTTTGCGAGTGGCGCAATTATTAATTACAGGCTCCGCCTGCAGCACGCTAAAGTGTGATCCCGAACCTCAACCCGGCGAAAAGTCATTATACGTGTGCGTCGATAATAAATGAGCTGTCGAAGTGCCGTCGAGCGCCACAAACTGAGCGGTCTTATGGACCACCAAACCACCGACAAGGAACACCGCCACTTCCTGCAATCGCCGTTTGGCTGGAGCTCCCCCACCCCCGGACTTCGAATGACTTGTAAGCTTCTTAGGCTGGGCTAGAGTCAATACTTCCAGCAGTCCGACCCTTTCTCCAGCGAAAAACGATCTCTCCAACATGAGGATTACACGGAAACTGAAAACTACCCCCACTTCGTTCGATTCACAAGAAGGGATTAAGAGTTCCAAGCCCAGAACCCTACCGAATTGCAGACTATCAATTGAATATCTTCCGCTTACATCTGCAGCTTCAGCCACAATACTTCTCAATTAAATCTCATACGTGATGAAGGCAATTTCCAGCAGGTTGCATTCCCTCTTGCTGCGCTATTCTTCTGCGCTGATAAACGATCCTTGCCGGGCACTCACACCACCACACATACACTCTTCAATAGCCTGGATCGTTGCCTTTCCAAACCCATTTACTACGGGGCATTTTGCACAGTGAGTTCACGCTACTGTCACAAATACGAAGCAACTGCTTCAGCACGCTTCTCCAAACAGCGCTACATTGCGAGCCTGTAACATAACAACCGAAACGGTTCATTAAATCACTCCGAGAGGTACTGTTAGTGTCTAGACCACACACCTGACGTACAGTCTAAAGCACATCGTCAATATGTCCCACCCGACATCAAACATTCTTCCAGTGTGGATCCCTGCAATGCGTTCCAACGCCACCCGAACGGTACTTAAATCGCTTCTCCAAACATCCACCCGTCGAAGTCATCCTGCCCACGACTCCAACGTCCCGGACGTCACTTGCCAAGGAGCTTTGCGAGTGGCGCAATTATTAATTACAGGCTCCGCCTGCAGCACGCTAAAGTGTGATCCCGAACCTCAACCCGGCGAAAAGTCATTATACGTGTGCGTCGATAATAAATGAGCTGTCGAAGTGCCGTCGAGCGCCACAAACTGAGCGGTCTTATGGACCACCAAACCACCGACAAGGAACACCGCCACTTCCTGCAATCGCCGTTTGGCTGGAGCTCCCCCACCCCCGGACTTCGAATGACTTGTAAGCTTCTTAGGCTGGGCTAGAGTCAATACTTCCAGCAGTCCGACCCTTTCTCCAGCGAAAAACGATCTCTCCAACATGAGGATTACACGGAAACTGAAAACTACCCCCACTTCGTTCGATTCACAAGAAGGGATTAAGAGTTCCAAGCCCAGAACCCTACCGAATTGCAGACTATCAATTGAATATCTTCCGCTTACATCTGCAGCTTCAGCCACAATACTTCTCAATTAAATCTCATACGTGATGAAGGCAATTTCCAGCAGGTTGCATCCCCTCTTGCTGCGCTATTCTTCTGCGCTGATAAACGATCCTTGCCGGGCACTCACACCACCCCACATACACTCTTCAATAGCCTGAATCGTTGCCTTTCCAAACCCATTTACTACCGGGGAAGCTACCGGTGGATTGCACCGACGATGTCCTTTCCATTGTCATCCGTCTGTTCGAAAGGAGCAGTGGCAGCAACAGCACCAACCATGATTAAAGAACTCGCAAACGAATGGGACAAAATTAAATTCCCATTTCCTTGCATTTCTAATTGAGTGTGGATCCCTGCAATGCGTTCCAACGCCACCCGAACGGTACTTAAATCGCTTCTCCAAACATCCACCCGTCGAAGTCATCCCGCCCACGACTCCAACGTCCCGGACGTCACTTGCCAAGGAGCTTTGCGAGTGGCGCAATTATTAATTACAGGCTCCGCCTGCAGCACGCTAAAGTGTGATCCCGAACCTCAACCCGGCGAAAAGTCATTATACGTGTGCGTCGATAATAAATGAGCTGTCGAAGTGCCGTCGAGCGCCACAAACTGAGCGGTCTTATGGACCACCAAACCACCGACAAGGAACACCGCCACTTCCTGCAATCGCCGTTTGGCTGGAGCTCCCCCACCCCCGGACTTCGAATGACTTGTAAGCTTCTTAGGCTGGGCTAGAGTCAATACTTCCAGCAGTCCGACCCTTTCTCCAGCGAAAAACGATCTCTCCAACATGAGGATTACACGGAAACTGAAAACTACCCCCACTTCGTTCGCTTCACAAGAAGGGATTAAGAGTTCCAAGCCCAGAACCCTACCGAATTGCAGACTATCAATTGAATATCTTCCGCTTACATCTGCAGCTTCAGCCACAATACTTCTCAATTAAATCTCATACGTGATGAAGGCAATTTCCAGCAGGTTGCATTCCCTCTTGCTGCGCTATTCTTCTGCGCTGATAAACGATCCTTGCCGGGCACTCACACCACCACACATACACTCTTCAATAGCCTGGATCGTTGCCTTTCCAAACCCATTTACTACGGGGAAGCTACCGGTGGATTGCACCGACGATGTCCTTTCCATTGTCATCCGTCTGTTCGAAAGGAGCAGTGGCAGCAACAGCACCAACCATGATTAAAGAACTCGCAAACGAATGGGACAAAATTAAATTCCCATTTCCTTGCATTTCTAATTGAATTCAAAAGGCTTTCGGTTGGCAGGTCTGGTGAGACGGTTTCCTTTATTCCTTTATTCCCCACTGGACGGAAGCTTCAAACTTCAGCCCACAATCCTCCTGCGAAGCTAGCCGGATGCAGATAATGTGTGTCAATGAGTAGAATGTAAATAAAGCGGGATGATAATTATAATTATCTACGCTTACTTGCCGTTAAGTGGATTAAAAGAGGTAAACGCTTTGCACGCGCACGCCTTCGCCCGTGTGTAAGGCGCTATATGGCCCGAGCTTGTATGGTACAAAGCGTTCCGCCGTGACTACGCGGCGGAATAAACGCATCATCGCATGTGCCACTGCACTGAGACGTAGCGGCTGATGATGATGATGATGATGATGCGCCTCGTAATCAACTTCCCGGCCCGCAGAATGTGCTGCATGTGCAACCGAGAGGATCAAGTGCTTATTTGGCTTTCATCGTGCCGATCCACGCCTGTCATCCCGTCGCTTATCGCATATGTCGCCCGACCCTTCCCGTTAATAACCGGCCACAAAAGGTGGATCAACCCAGTGAAGCATTGGGAGGCCCACCGTTGGGGGGCGCATTGTTTATCGTAAACAAAGGACCGTGCCATTGTGTTGGTCTGTTTGCCGAACTTATCTTTAAGCCATTGGGTGTGCCGTCGCCACGGTTCGCGCTCCTAACGAGCCCGTGTGCCATCAATATGGCGTAAATGTCAACGAAAGCATTACCTCTACCAGTCGCAGGCGTTACGCGACGGCGTTACGACGGCGTGCGGTGGTTCTGTAAAGCGGGAGACGTTAGCTAAACAAAACGACAGCAGGGCCAGCGGGAGCAATTTCGAAACATTTTCTGGTACGGCAAACTTTACGAGAGTTACTTAGGGACAAGCGCTCCTCCGACGGGCTTTGATCTTTCGTTTCTCGAAGTCGAATTTTGTCGTCACAAGCCGCTTTTCCGGACCGGGGGCGGACGATGCGTTCCTGAGTGGAAAAGTTCAAATGGCACACGCGGTAAAAGTAGGCTAAGAAAAGTTGCGCCTAAAAGTGCAATCCAACAGCTCGGCAACAGTCGTTTGCGAAAGTTCACGGGAAGGCACGTTTCGGGCGACTCGTTAGGGTGTTTCGTGATGCGCAAATTTAACTTTTCTCCGTTGCTTAGGGAGGCGATCGCAGCGGGAACGGTTTTTTTTAAATACGATTTAAACCATGTTTGTGTTTGGATAGTCGATGATTGGAGCTGTTCGCGATGGGGTGTAATTCAAAAACACACAAAAATGTGAGTATGTTGTCGAAGGAGTTATTTTACTTTTTATACAAAATTTCCTTAAATCAATATCTTGAGAACGACCGGGCGCCTCCATTGTGCTGAAAATTAAGAAAACTTCTGTTTTTATTTATAACAATTTTTAAATACAATTACAACATCAAATTCATCTTATAAACCTAACATAACAGCAAATATAAAGCTTCGGAACTCTATTGGAGCCAAAAACAAATGAGCAACATTCTCAAATGAACTGAACAATGTTCAAGAATGCCAATTAAAATATTCCGCTACCACCGACTGTCACCAATATCTAGGGAAACAAAATATGATTTCGTCACCCAACGCCCCTCCAAACTGCGACGATGGATTCCGCTCAAAACGACGGGGACGGCCATATCCGACCGTACCTTCCCCAAACACTACCGAATAACAAATTTCCACCATTGGCGGAAGTATGCGATTTGTGTTTCCGCACATTCCTGTTCCAGCATTTTTTTTTTGTGCATTTTCATTCTAGAATTATTTATTCCCGGCCCGAACCGGCCGACAAAGACCCCAAGACATCGCGGCCATAGCATTGACAAGGACAAGGGCAGAATCGTGCATAATCTATTACGCCCGCCCCGGGTGCGTTTGTCGCGTGTCTTTCTCTAACCGAAACGTTCCTTCGACGAGAAATTCTAGACAAGGAAAAAGAGAGAACGATAGAAACAAAAAAACAACGCCCTGTTCTACCTCCTCCAAACAGCATGACTTTTCACTCGAGAGGCCAAGCCCAAGGAGTGCGTCCAAGCGCAAGAAATGTGTATTGATGAAAAGCGGGAAAGCGATTTATCGGAAAAGTTGTACCGTTTGCCCGTTCCCTCCGTAACCGTGCTCCGCCGCGTCCGCTTCCGTCCGTCCGTTCGGTTCCGTTTAGCTCCGCAACAACGCGTCGGAAACACACAAACACACGCCCGGAGCCGTGGTTTGTGACGATTTATTTTTATTACACTGGAAAAGAAATTCCAGCTCTATGCTTCGGCGACACGAAGCAGGCGACCCGTGAGGACGTGCTGCGGACAATGAAACAAAGAACGTCATTTGGTACGCTGTGCTTCAAGCTGCTTTTGCTTTGCATCTGTCGGCGGGAGGGCATCGATAGGGGCGCCAAAATGATTCATCGTTGCCGAGGGTGAAGCAAATGATTTTCATAAATAATTTACATTGTGTTACAGACACTGCTAGGTTTTTTTTTGCTATTTTGTCTTTAAGGCTTAATGGGACTTTTATTCTAAACACACAATCCTGATACTTATCATGGAAAAGTGCTTGCTTTCAAGTACACAACCCAGGAAACGTACCAAATAGCGTTGTGATATGTTATGAAACGCTGGAAGGAAGATGTTGATGATAAAAAATGCAAAATAAAAAAAAAACGATTCCACATTACGAATCACTCAACTAGTGCATTATTCACTCAATACCGGATTACCTAGATTATAAGCCCTATGAGATTGAATAACCTTGGCTTTATTGGCTTTATTTATTAGGGATTGAACAAATAAATCATTCATAATGCGTCAATAAAGCGTTTATCAAACACATTGCATACTGTTGGGCTGATATGAAAAGTCTGCGCCTCAAAGTATGCAATGTGCAGCACAGTAGCGCTTGATACGTTCGAAACGTTCTTTTGAAATATTTTTAATATTCAAACTTGCTTTGAACCATTCATTGCTTCCAACTTTTGCGCCGTACACCGCACCAATCTCTCCCGCTTGTCCCATACCAGGCCAATCAGCCATCCAACAACCTTATACAGCCCTCGCGCTTGAAACCCATATCTCCATAAAACACTTCAAATATTGAGCTGTTTTATTATCCTTCCCCTTCGTCCGTCTCCCAATCGAACCTACTTTTGTTAACGTCTTTTTTCCCTATTCCTTCCCCTGGTTCCATCAAATCAAATGCACATCGCATCGAACATTCCGCAGTGCCAGCGTTGACAATTTTCCAAACTTATTCCTTCCCCTGGTTCCATCAAATCAAATGCACATCGCATCGAACATTCCGCAGTGCCAGCGTTGACAATTTTCCAAACCTTCTCCTCCTTTCACGGTGCCGTCCTTCGTCGTGCCGTTCATATCTCTCGGCGAATGTACGAAAGTTATAAACAGCTATTGATTGCAGTGGCACGATAGGCATTACATCGCAATAGACGCAAGGTATTGCTTTCGAGGAAGGGAAAAGTTTTCCACCCCGAGGCACAATTGCGCCCGAGAAATCGGTACGTCTATTTCCATCGCGAACGAAATAACGAAAGTCCCGGGAGCTCGGTGCGACGGAAATTCGAGAACGTCTCACGCGCCCGGTACCGAAAAGCGTGCTCTCTGCTTTTTTCTTGTTTATTCCTAATCGCGGACTTGCTTGGGTAGGTTGAAATAAAACCCTTACAAATCCTCAAACACACGGAGCCTCACGGCTCCCGCACTCTTGCAGATTTATTTTCCACGGCCTTCTCTCGCCTTCTGTGTCGTGCGTACTGTTTGCCGGTTTCCTCTCCATTTATTTCGCTTTTTTTATTGGCGAAGATAATTTGATAAAGATTGGCAAGCGCGGAATGTGCCGACGCAAGCAAGCAAACGAAGGAGGGTGAATCCTAGCCGCTGCGTTCGAACGCGTCGTTCGTTGACGCAAGATGATTTAGATGGTGGGGGAACCGTGTAAGAAGAGACCCCTACCTAAAAGAGACAACGCTCCCCACAACGAATCTATTTGAAACTTTGTTTGCATCGATAATTTATGGTGTCACGGAGACAGTGGATGCTACCATCTCCTGGAGAACTGCAAATTTGCTTTTAATTCACAACCACACACGTGTCAAGTGTCATCGAGATGCGGGACGGGCGGACACCCACGATGCGTAGGGAAAACAACAAACAGGAGCGCACGGCAGTCTTCCCTGTTTTTCCCCTTTTAGCTGGTGCTCGGCAGTGGCGTAATTGAATTTTTAAACCCAATCCACTTACTTATCTACTTTTTGGCAAGTGATTACGAGCTTACTCCACGCTGCCGCTGCCGTACCCTTAGGAAAATTTATTACAAATATTGTGCGAACGATGAATAATCGGCTTTTATCAGTTGGTGCAGTACGCCTCCAACACAACCGAAGAGAGCGTGGTGAAAGCGAGGTGAAAAACTCGTCCCGCACTGGTATCTTGTGTCTTACAGTATGCTCCACAAATACAGTGTAGGGCAAAACATTACCACAAACAGCGAAGCATGCATATCGAAGCGCAATCTTTAAAAAATCGTTTATGCAGCATAGACATAGCATACTTTTAGGCGCAAGTTAAATTAATTAGGCCGAAGAGAGTAAAAAATGTTGTCTGCTGACGTATTCATCGATTCAGAGACGATTTTAAATATGAGAAGCTTTTTTTCGAAACCGACTGTACGTCTAAAATTGCAACAGATATCTGCCGCTCCTTGCATCATCTCCCCACTCACCGACTTAATCTCTTCACACGACGCAAATGCACGCGTCTACGATAAATTAGCTACCATGTTAGCGTACACAAATTAATTAATTTATTTGCATACTCTCCGCCCGGCAGCTCGCACCGAGATTAAGGACACCAACGCCACATTCCCGCCTCGAAAGGATGGACGATAAGTAACGCAAAGTTTTACGCTATCGCCGTAGCAAAAAAAACAGTAGCCTCTCCATCGGACGAAGCTACTCCAGCGCGTTTTCACTGTCGTGGTGGAAAATTCGTGGAAAATGCAAGCACCACGCTAAGAAACATCGCATCCCTCGCGTTCACATTCTGCTGGGTATTTAAAACGGAAAAGCTCCCTCCCCATGGTGGGAAAGGATACGTACATACACAGACTGTAATCAGTGCGGTGGCTGTAAAAGTTTTTGCGTGCTTCATCTCACTAACCAGTTCCCGGCATTATTCACTAAACTGTCTTACCTTCCTCCCGCACTCCCGGGAAACTCCGCGCTTCCTGATGATCCAGAGAGTTTTGGGTAGTTTTATTTTCGTGCAGCCACAAAACCGCTGGCTGGTACGCACACACATACACACGAGCGCGGCTGCAAGCGCTGGAAAAGTAAGGATGAACATGAAACTCGTAAGTCAAAGTTTATTTTCCACGCGATTTTATCTTCGGCGCTTTTCCGCTGTTGCATTTCCAGAGTCTGGGAGCCGGTGCGCTGCTTCTTGGAGCGCCCCGAACGACGACGTTACTAAATCTGATCGTTCAAGTGGATCGTCCAAGGACGGCGAACGCGGGCCAAGCTTCTCACCGACCCGTTCCACCAGACAAACAGCCAGTCTAGTCGTTTGCTGTTCTGCAAACAAGGAAAAACGAAAAAAAGCAGGTGCCATTTTCATGTGTGTGTGTGTGTGTGCATTCTGGGCTGGCCCGGAAGAGGAAGGAACAGTCCGCGTACGACACACATTCACGTCGTAGCCCGGAGTCTTCTGCAGCCCGGGCACTGGCCTCCACGGAAGCCGGTTGCACATTTCTCTCGCTTCCACATGACTTTCCATTTTTCCGGCTCTCCTTTTTGCCGTTCACACTTCACTGGTAGGCGGGAGAAAGTGGATTGGTTGTGACTTTTTTATGATGTCATTTTGCTAAAAAAAAAAAGTACAGCACGGTAGTAACCGGAACTGTCCGAGCAGCCAGACGTGTCGCTGAATCACCGGGCGACTGAGTCGATCTAGGAGAGAGAGAACGTAGTTTGAGACAACAAAAAAACTCCGGAAACGAAAGCCGTTGATACTGCGCGTAACACGGAAGCTAATGGATTAAAGATTATGATCGCGGGGCGAACCCGGCGCTTCCGGAAAGTTGCTGTGGGAAGCACCACCACCATCGGGTTGTTAAATTTTGGCCAATGACCGTAGCAGGAGCGGTTTAAAATTTAATGTCGGTTTGCGTCAAAAGCTATAGGCATTTTTTATATTTTCGGGGAGGATTTTTCGATAAAATGTGTCAATCATGTTTTCTATTTTTCTATTTTTGATAAGAGTCTTACATTTTTTATAGCGAAATTGTTTTCAGCTCGAAACATTTGAGTATTATGAACGACCAGATTTCAGGTTTCGTATTACACTGGCGTCTAAAGTGGTTCATGTACGCATATCCTTTAATAATTCATCATGGGAACGATATTTTCCTCTCACATGCCGTAAACTCATGTCAGTT
Source organism: Anopheles cracens (assembly GCA_002091845.1). NCBI lineage: Eukaryota > Metazoa > Arthropoda > Insecta > Diptera > Culicidae > Anopheles > Anopheles cracens. The sequence goes on along the minus strand of KZ071711.1, from coordinate 127,743 downwards.
ATTAACGAAGAACACTGAACAGAAAATAATATCCAACGCAACATTACAACATAGTGATTTCCTCTTCGCCTTTAATCATTCATTTGCGCGACCCCTCGTCCGGGCCCTCCTCAGTCTCCCTTCTCAGAATAAACACAATACAATGCAATGCATTTTCCGTGCTTTTCTACCCTTTCATCCAAACAATCCCAACATCATAATCGATGTTCCGCTGCCCGCGGCTTAATTAAACCGTGTTTTCACAGAGAACACAATATCAGCCTGGCCGGGCAACCGAGGAGTGGTGGAAATAATTAATAATTCAACGGCAAACTCCACCGGCCGGGAGAACCGTTTAAGGACGAAAAGGAAACTGCATCCACGAGATGCACGAAAGGTGCCGCGGGAAGCGAGATTGATATTTTCATTTATTAAATCATAACTTCCTGTGCCCTTTGTTGCATAGTGAATGCGGCCATTACAATGTTTGTCCAGGATGCAAATTGTGTACTCCACATAAGTGCACGATGAGTAGTTAGACACACTGAATGGCCATTACCTGTGTTTCCCATCTGGTCGTACAACAAATGTGCTCCAGTTGACGATTTCCACTAGACGAACCCACCAAGGTCCATTGTCGCCCAATGGCTCCTCTCTGCCAACGCTGGGCTCATCATCGCTGGGCAGCATCATATCGGCAAGCTGTCACCCGAGTCAATATTGAACTTTTCATTAACTGGAAAGCATCAATTTGGGTCATGAAGCCAGATTTCACTCGGGTTTTCTCTCTTTTTCCCGTGCCCTCGAACGAGCATAGCTCTACCCATCGAGAACGTGTATTAATCGTCTCGTACAGGGTGGATTATAGGATAGTGAAGTCGGTCTGTACTACCACAATCTCCAGACCGTCGTGGACATCATCAACAGGCACGTTATCATCGACATCGTCGGCATGATCTTCCTCGTAATTATTATCGTTATGATCTGAAAGTAATCTCGCAAGTTAGGCAGCAGCGAGAATGTATATGCCACAGTTTGCAAACAAACTTCCACACAGGGACATACGGCCGTCTTCTGCACACAAAACTGAAATCTGCCACGCCATCTCACTCTCTCCTCGCAGATGAGATGGTTTTGTTGCACGCAGCGTGCACAAATATTTGCCACATCGGCTCAACCATAAAGCGCGTGCCTCTCTCACACCGACCAGTTTTTCCCGTCGGCTCGGAAAAGCCGAAACTTTGCCGCCTTTTCCGGTAGAACTTTCACTGTGATTTCCTGGTTCGTCGTAAGTCTTGCCACCAGCGATTCCGTGCGTTGCTCAAGCGTTAACGAACGCAATAGCCAGCCATATCTCATAAAGGACGCATAACTTTTACACCAGCGGGTGGAGCCAACACCCAGACATCGCCTGCGAACGGCGCTCACCTGAACCTGGCCCCGTGCAACGTAAGTCTTCATCCATTGCTGAATGCGCCCTCGCAACTCGTGGCCGTACGCGCGCAAGTGGGCAAAACTTTTCATCTTAAATCATTGCCCCTGACCGGTGCTCTGTTACTGCACTCCTTTCTACGACAACAACGGCACAAAAAACAGTAAGTTATGCAACGTACCTCACGTGCCCCCTAGAAGAACTTTTCCTTCCCGGCGCAACAAACCCTTCCCGGCGAGGGAGATGGGCAACATCGTGGCACAAACTGTGGTATAAATATTAAAAATCATTACCCCACGCTGACCGGGTGCTGAGTGCTCGCACTTCGAGGTTTGCATTATTATTTACGATTTGCTTGCGCTCGCAGCAAGCACAGGGTTGTGCCTTCGGGACCATCTGGAGCGCGACGGCTACCACTCCCAGTACCACGTCGTTACTTTCTCGCTCGATGCGGCCGATGTCACGCTGGTTAAAGAACTTCATGCAGCGCTTCGTGAGAAACAGGTGGAGTTCGATGGTCCTTGCTCGGGAAGCCTCTTCAAACCCCGGGGTCAACCGATGTCGGGCTTTCCGGGATCCAGCCAACTATCACCGTTACGTTTTGTATCGATGGCAACACGAATGCACTCTCGGGTCCCAGGAAGTGCGAGTGTTGTAGACATGGGAAACTTTTTCCATTTATGACTCTTCTGTCTCCCGCTCCTTGACGCGAGGGCCGCGTGGTGGTGGGATTTTCCAGCGCACGTGGTGATGCTGGAGCACAGCCCGCCAGGAAACTTCCCGCCGGTTGCACGTCATTGAGCTTCTTGTGCGATACGGTCTCCTCCAGACGACCCATGAAAAGTAATATCTCTTCACGCACAGCAGGGTCTAGTTGCCCGTTCGAGTAGAGGGCCCAGCACTGTACTCCCCGCAGTCTTGGTGAACTGCGGAAGTAGAACACAAAACTCCCAGCGCAACGAATCGGGAGGAATTGATGATGGAAAGTTCAAAAATTGTATCATGAATCACGTTCGCACTCGGTCTCGGGTGTTAGTGCTCCCTGGGCGAGGGGCATCGCCGATGCCATAAATTGCTGCGAGGAAGTTTGCGAGGGATTGAAAAAAACAATGGTTGCAAAATGTAAGCTTCGGAAGATGCTGTTGATGCTCTTTATTCGAAAAAATATTAGACAGAATGTGTCATGTGCAATAGAATCCATTTTTTCTGGAAATTTTTCAATTATTGTAAATCTTAAACATTTGAAGATGTTATGAAGAACTTGTGAGATATCGTAACTAATCTGCCATCTGATTGAGGTCTGACTTTCTCGTTCATGGAGTTGCTATTTGTGAGGACATACTGTATTATAATCTATTTTTTCTCATGACCACTCCATCATAATGTCGCAAACAAAGGACCCATTACGTCAATTGCGTCAGGTTCATTACATTTGTCCACGGAGAATTGTGATAATGCTTTATATGTTGCTACTAGCAACTACTGATATCCCTCCAGTCAAACATGATGCTGTTGACAAACCATACATACGAATACTTCGTAACAACCCCTCAAGCATGTGCTGTTTCGAAACAATGGTAAACAATCGTCCACAGATTGGATTATGAGAGTGCTAAAAACGTGTAATGAGACGAATGATAGCAGAAATGACATCAAAGAAATGATATCTCTACAACTCCACCACTCTCATTCCATTTGGCGGTGGGCACTCAGGCAAAGGGAGTGAAAAAAGTAAATTAATTGGGTACTAACTGCAAGTGCTCGTGCCACTACACAGCATCCAGCTAGCGTACTCCACTTGACCCCATGGATCGGACAACTCGGACAAGCACTCTTGGCTGACCGTTCAGATTTGGGCTAGTAATATAGTTAGGTATTAATTAAATCTAGCCCGGCCAAAACTCTGTCCAACGAACGATAGCAACCGACAGGATGCCAAACCAACGCTCCATGGGTTAACCGCTCGGGACACCGGGACAAAAGAGTGAGAGTGTGTACTGCGACGCCATGACAATTGAATCCTCCACATCAGGATGACTATTGCACAAGATTACAAGCGGTCGGGCTGGTTTAGATGACCAGCGAGTTTCACATCCATTGACATACACCATGTTCCGACGGCGTATGTCATGACGTCCGTCGTCCGTCCCATCCCATTTCCATCTTCCACCCGTCCCGGTAGCATCAAAAGCGGCTCATGATTTATTTCCATTTCCACACGGCGTGAAAAAGGGCACCCCTCGCGTTGCGACGCACTCCGGCACAGCACGCGTCTCTTCCTCCACGCTAGTCCAGCAGAAACGAAACCCATCAGTCAAAGCGCTAATGTAAATAGGCGTGCAACGTAAAAGCGCAACGCAGCACATAGATTAGTGGAATTGAACCTACCAGCAAGCAGGCCCTGACCTGCCACCCCGCTACCCTGCTCAATGCGCGACAGCTGGACGCCCTTGTCAGTGTCCCTGTAGCCAAGGCCCTGCTACATACGCACACCCAATGAGATCGGCACGCCTGTGCACGAGCCGCCGCTCAGTGCCGTACATATTTACGAAACAATTAGTGCTGTCAGTATCAATTTATCTCGAACATGAAAACTTAATTCCGTTAAGCAGGATCCCGGCCCTTCGGAGCCGTGCCGTTGCGTAACTGGCAGAGAAACCGAGAGCGAGCTCCAACCCATCTCGTATCCATATCCTCAAGATTACAGCCCTGCACAGACCATGTTCAGCGGGATTTGGTGAAAAGAAACCACACACTATTGTAAATCTTAAACATTTGAAGATGTTATGAAGAACTTGTGAGATATCGTAACTAATCTGCCATCTGATTGAGGTCTGATTTTCTCGTTCATGGAGTTGCTATTTGTGAGGACATACTGTATTATAATCTGTTTTTTCTCAAGACCACTCCATCATAATGTCGCAAACAAAGGACCCATTACGTCAATTGCGTCAGGTTCATTACATTTGTCCACGGAGAATTGAGCGAGCTCCAACCCATCTCGTATCCATATCCTCAAGATTACAGCCCTGCACAGACCATGTTCAGCGGGATTTGGTGAAAAGAAACCACACACGCACGACCGGCAGAAAGGAATGACTTTGCTAAACACATACACATACACACAGCGCGGGCGAGGTAGGCATTGAAACCACCATCCGAAAACCGCCACAAAGATTTCTCCTCCGGCATTGGCGGGGTTGGCTGCCGACGCTCCTTTAGAAATCCTTTCCAGCGGCAACCTTTCTCTACAAAAGCCCCAGAAACGGAAAAGCTGAAAAGTCTACATCTTCCCGCTCGCATGGAAGCGTATCGATAAGCGGCTGGCGTCTCCTGCCAGCGTAGTACACGCTTCCATCACGCCGCGTCGCTCCCTTTCTACGATTCAATGGTCTCCTGTCACACGGGCGGCTCCGGCGCAGGAAGGGAATCGAAGCGGACACTCACTTCTTTGGGGCCCAACACGGTAGGACGTGTGCGCGATAGCGTGTACTAAGAGCAGCGCCGCTGTTCTCCACGCGGCCGATCCCGGCATCCATTACGTAGAGCGCTGCGTTAGCGAACTGTCAAGAAGCCGGGCGAAAAGCAAACATTGAAAAGTCATCCCAAACAACACGAACCGCTCCACTCCGTCCCGCGTGTGAGTGCGGGACCCGTTTTGGAGTTCCTATGGGGATTTTTAGTTCCCGGAAAGCGATACCTTCTCTTGATGGTGCACGTCGAAACGAAAGGTATGTGGATACCCAACACGCGTGGGCGCTTTCTTGCCGGTGATAAGATGCGTAGTCCGTATATTCTCCTCGTTGTCCAGAGTCAGGTCGTTTTTTCTGTGCTCTTTTTTATATCTCCTCTAACCGTTTCAAACAAGATCTTCGTGAAAGGACCTTGCCTACTTCATTCATTGTTTGTTTCTATTTGCAGAAAATGGTAACCAAAACAATGCTTGATGCCATCGTTTGGAGAGCCCTTTGTGAGTGCTCATAGCGTTGTGAGCTGATGTGTTTAAGCTTGTCAATTTGTAGACCATTTGCGGAAGAAGAGTACCTTTTCTTCCTAACTGAGGCCAGTTAGCACGTTGTCGTTTTCAAGTGGGCCGATGATTTACGCAACAGTTCGTGTTTCGAGGGGGATGTTTTCATCCACATTTTTCTGTTTTTACACTTTAATAATAGATCATACGGAAAATGTAAAGTAATTCCAAAACATTTGATCCACATTAGGTGCATTATAAGTATTATTTTTTGAAAATAAATATCCTTAGGGAGATTTCTTCCATCCTTCGGGAGCCGGAAGCCTCCATCCACTTCCTGTTAGTCATACGACCCACGGCAAACCAGCAACAAGTAACAGCTCCATCGTAAATAAGCTGAAATTACGACCATCGCTTCGTTTATCCCTACATCGCAATAGCTCCGAATGCATCTATGAGCTCAAATTCCGGAGCAGCAGAAGTGCAAACGCAGTTTATGGCGAACCTGAACGCTCAAACCGAACAACACCGGTACCATTTGATAGCCCGTAGCATCATCATCATCTTCATCAGCTATATCCTCACTAAAATACAACCATCTACACCACCTAGCCTAGGGTGAGACTTTGGAAACGCACCACCGGCCGAACGGAAGACGACCATCAACTTTTAACAAGCAGCAAAAAAAAGTAGGGAAACGAACACGCACACGCAGACGATAAACTTCTCCATTGCGAATCTGCGTACCGGCGTGCCTCGCATTGCCACATCGCGTAGCTCTAGCTCGCTTAATGGCACATGAAAAATGAATATCCAATCTTTCACTACCAGCAGCAGCACCGTTCGGCACGGAATGGCTTTTGGCGGAAGTACGGAACGATAGCTGTTTGTGCTCCAGTTCGCGTGGCACCAATATTGCTAGCGCGATTGAGAGACACTCTCTACGAACGAGAACAGAGAGAGAAAAAAAACGCACAAACATAACCATAAAGCGATATCGGAGGCTCGTTTTGCTACTGGATAGACAGATAAGGCACAGCGCGCCGGAACGTTGGGCTAAGATTATATCGATGAGTTAATTCGTTTCGGGTGGGTGAGGGTGACCAGCCCGTTCTGGACTTCATCCGTGAGGAAGAATCTTCGCAATGTCAACCAGTCGCTCGGTAGAACCACGCAGATATCTCACCAGCCATTTTCTTTCGATTTCAGATTTATAAAATCATTGTTTTGACAGGAGCTCCAAAGTGGACGCCGGAAGCGAGCCATTAGTACACGCGCGCAACCGGCAAGAAACAGTTTGATGTCACTTTCAATTAGGAACGGAACGGCCGCGAGCCGGCAGGAAGATCCAGCGTCCCGAGACGACAACGAAATCATAAAGACAGTTTGATTGATTGACATTCATTTCTGGTGCGGTAGACACTACCCTCGGGCAAGTGCCACTAGCAAACAGTGGAGCCCACTCCTCCACCATATAATAATCCGTAAAAGTACGCACACCCTAAGGGAAAGGGGTTGCGAAAAATGCTTTCCACTTCATTTACTCTTCCCCGAAAAGAAACGGCACGTGAAGAAAGTGAGGTTACACGTTCCGGCTCCCGTCAGTGTTTCGTGCACGTCACCATAGTGAGATCAGCTACTACCTAGCAGGCGGATGATGGAACAGCGAGATGAAAGGGATGCGACGGATGTGATAGAGAGCGAGAGAGAAAGAAGATGTAGGGAACGTGGTGGTTCCAGGCGAAAATTTATCATTTACAGACAACAAAGAATGACAGCGTGTCAGCGGCACTCTGACAAACATTGTGTGTGCCGGGGACCCTCTCTCTCTCTCGTTCTCTCTGGGTGCGACGCAGCTGCTACTACCACCACGAAGAAACAGCGTCTGAAAGCCGGAAGCGGAAGGCAAACACGGTGGCGAAAGTGTATCTACGGCGTGGTGCATGCGATAATGGGTGGAAGTAGACTTTTTTCACCAAACATTAAAGCAGAACGCCAGCCCGGACCGTCGCTCGACCGTCTGGACCGACGAGAAGTTTATTATTGGCGGGCATGAAAAAATGGCAATTTTTTCACCGTTCGTCATACCACTTTTTCCACTCTTCACACACACACACACACA
>KZ071711.1:109499-120230 GCA_002091845.1 Anopheles cracens | reverse complement strand
GAGGTAGGCATTGAAACCACCATCCGAAAACCGCCACAAAGATTTCTCCTCCGGCATTGGCGGGGTTGGCTGCCGACGCTCCTTTAGAAATCCTTTCCAGCGGCAACCTTTCTCTACAAAAGCCCCAGAAACGGAAAAGCTGAAAAGTCTACATCTTCCCGCTCGCATGGAAGCGTATCGATAAGCGGCTGGCGTCTCCTGCCAGCGTAGTACACGCTTCCATCACGCCGCGTCGCTCCCTTTCTACGATTCAATGGTCTCCTGTCACACGGGCGGCTCCGGCGCAGGAAGGGAATCGAAGCGGACACTCACTTCTTTGGGGCCCAACACGGTAGGACGTGTGCGCGATAGCGTGTACTAAGAGCAGCGCCGCTGTTCTCCACGCGGCCGATCCCGGCCTCCATTACTTAGAGCGCTGCGTTAGCGAACTGTCAAGAAGCCGGGCGAAAAGCAAACATTGAAAAGTCATCCCATACAACACGAACCGCTCCACTCCGTCCCGCGTGTGAGTGCGGGATCCGTTTTGGAGTTCCTATGGGGATTTTTAGTTCCCGGAAAGCGATACCTTCTCTTGATGGTGCACGTCGAAACGAAAGGTATGTGGATACCCATACACGCGTGGGCGCTTTCTTGCCGGTGATAAGATGCGTAGTCCGTATATTCTCCTCGTTGTCCAGAGTCAGGTCGTTTTTTCTGTGCTCTTTTTTAAATCTCCTCTAACCGTTTCAAACAAGATCTTCGTGAAAGGACCTTGCCTACTTCATTCATTGTTTGTTTCTATTTGCAGAAAATGGTAACCAAAACAATGCTTGATGCCATCGTTTGGAGAGCCCTTTGTGAGTGCTCATAGCGTTGTGAGCTGATGTGTTTAAGCTTGTCAATTTGTAGACCATTTGCGGAAGAAGAGTACCTTTTCTTCCTAACTGAGGCCAGTTAGCACGTTGTCGTTTTCAAGTGGGCCGATGATTTACGCAACAGTTCGTGTTTCTAGGGGGATATTTTCATCCACATTTTTCTGTTTTTACACTTTAATAATAGATCATACGGAAAATGTAAAGTAATTCCAAAACATTTGATCCACATTAGGTGCATTATAAGTATGATTTTTTGAAAATAAATATCCTTAGGGAGATTTCGTCCATCCTTCGGGAGCCGGAAGCCTCCATCCACTTCCTGTTAGTCATACGACCCACGGCAAAGCAGCAACAAGTAACAGCTCCATCGTAAATAAGCTGAAATTACGACCATCGCTTCGTTTATCCCTACATCGCAATAGCTCCGAATGCATCTATGAGCTCAAATTCCGGAGCAGCAGAAGTGCAAACGCAGTTTATGGCGAACCTGAACGCTCAAACCGAACAACACCGGTACCATTTGATAGCCCGTAGCATCATCATCATCTTCATCAGCTATATCCTCACTAAAATATAACCACCTAACTCCCTAGCCTAGGGTGAGACTTTGGAAACGCACCACCGGCCGAACGGAAGACGACCATCAACTTTTAACAAGCAGCAAAAAAAAAGTAGGGAAACGAACACGCACACGCAGACGATAAACTTCTCCATTGCAAATCTGCGTACCGGCGTGCCTCGCATTGCCACATCGCGTAGCTCTAGCTCGCTTAATGGCACATGAAAAATGAATATCCAATCTTTCACTACCAGCAGCAGCACCGTTCGGCACGGAATGGCTTTTGGCGGAAGTACGGAACGATAGCTGTTTGTGCTCCAGTTCGCGTGGCACCAATATTGCTAGCGCGATTGAGAGACACTCTCTACGAACGAGAACAGAGAGAGAAAAAAAACGCACAAACATAACCATAAAGCGATATCGGAGGCTCGTTTTGCTACTGGATAGACAGATAAGGCACAGCGCGCCGGAACGTTGGGCTAAGATTATATCGATGAGTTAATTCGTTTCGAGTGGGTGAGGGTGAGCAGCCCGTTCTGGACTTCATCCGTGAGGAAGAATCTTCGCAATGTCAACCAGTCACTCGGTAGAACCACGCAGATATCTCACCAGCCATTTTCTTTCTATTTCAGATTTATAAAATCGTTGTTTTGACAGCAGCTCCAAAGTGGACGCCGGAAGGGAGCCATTAGTATACGCGCGCAACCGGCAAGAAACAGTTTGATGTCACTTTCAATTAGGAACGGAACGGCCGCGAGCCGGCAGGAAGATCCAGCGTCCCGAGACGACAACGAAATCATAAAGACCGTTTGATTGATTGACATTCATTTCTGGTGCGGTAGACACTACCCTCGGGCAAGTGCCACTAGCAAACAGTGGAGCCCGCTCCTCCACCATATAATAATCCGTAAAAGTACGCACACCCCAAGGGAAAGGGGTTGCGAAAAATGCTTTCCACTTCATTTACTCTTCCCCGAAAAGAAACGGCACGTGAAGAAAGTGAGGTTACACGTTCCGGCTCCCGTCAGTGTTTCGTGCACGTCACCATAGTGAGATCAGCTACTACCTAGCAGGCGGATGATGGAACAGCGAGATGAAAGGGATGCGACGGATGTGATAGAGAGCGAGAGAGAAAGAAGATGTAGGGAACGTGGTGGTTCCAGGCGAAAATTTATCATTTACAGACAACAAAGAATGACAGCGTGTCAGCGGCACTCTGACAAACATTGTGTGTGCCGGGGACCCTCTCTCTCGCTCTCTCTGTGGGTGCGCCGCAGCTGCTACTACCACCACGAAGAAACAGCGTCTGAAAGCCGGAAGCGGAAGGCAAACACGGTGGCGAAAGTATATCTACGGCGTGGTGCATGCGATAATGGGTGGAAGTAGACTTTTTTCACCAAACATTAAAGCAGAACGCCAGCCCGGACCGTCGCTCGACCGTTTGGACCGACGAGAAGTTTATTATTGGCGGGCATGAAAAAATGACAATTTTTTCACCGTTCGTCATACCACTTTTTCCACTCTTCACACACACACACACACAAGCACACACACATCTGGGATGGTATTATTAGGGCGCCTTTATCGTTGCTCATTTGGTTGGGCACTAAATGAGGGTTTCTGTCGTTTTCCCGGTTTGCTCCAGCCGCGGCAGACTCACTGTGGAAGACTGAGTCGGCTGAGCAAACAAAACAAAAAAAAGGAAGTATACACACAACAAAAGCGAACGGAACAGACAGGCATATACCGGCGGAGAGCGGGGAGATTTCGATGAACGCCCGTATGATGTGGTTGCCACTTGCTGGAAATGACATATTTTTCGTACCCGTGCATTTGATGGCTTCCAAATCATCGGCAAGCGTGGTTCGGGAGAGAAGCGACGTTTCTCGGGAAGACAAATGGAAATATGACGCCTTTCTTTGGCGCTACTAGGCAGTTAATAAGATTGCTGAAATAGGCTGAATTCGAGAAAACAAAATTGAACAACGGAATAAAAACTCGCGCCCTCCCGGCGCTGCCAGCAGAGTCGAGCATCTTCCTAGGTGAAAGATGAACGGTAAGAGGATTACTTTGCTGATTCTGCTCCATGCATAGAAGGGAAAATACTCCACCCATACGCCCAGTGCTACGGGGAAATCTGTTGTCAATTAGTTCGTTTTACAGGGCTTGCAAAATTAACTTATCTCCCTGAGAGATAATCACCCTTTGAAGTATGCAAGAACTTTGCTTTGCAATAAAACCTCGCAGGATACTTTGCGTGTAGGAAGTCGTTGAAAACAAATCTTATAAAAAAAAATCTTTTCGGTGGCTGTAATTGTTCAAAATCAATCTACTTCACACACGTTGACAAATACACATAAAAAAGGTGTGATACACAGAAATAGACTAAACAATATTCGAACATTGCTCATATGTCACGGCTCTATCCGTAATATCATCTCAATCATCCTCTATCAACCATCTCAGCGTAGTTGAGCTAAAGAAAACGTTACTGTTAACTCAGTATATGCAAATCATCGGCTATCACAGAATGTATTAACACAAGAAGAATCTCTCACATACACACGCCAGGCCCATCGCCGTGGGATGAAGTTTCAATCTCCACCCTTAACATGTACATGGTTGAATGATTCTTTACCTTTTCCACTTGAAGGCCAACTAGCTCCCACACCCAAATCAATGCCACCTCCGCCTTTGGAGTGGGCCTTTAACATTTTTCTATCAGCATGTGAAAGTAAAACCTCCCAATAGGACCTCGGTCCGTAGGAGTGAGGTGTCTGCCATGCCTCTTTTCCCACTGGCTTCAGTGAACTGTGCCATCTCCGTGGGGCACGGAGAAATTAACTGAACTGTGTAGCGAAACTTTACCAGCCCACCGCCGGATCCGAAGCGCGACGGAAAAAGGATACTACCTATCGACGGTTGTTACGGCCCAGCGATACGATGGCGATGATATTTGCAATATCCTTTCCCTGCCGATCGTTAGCTCGGGTGCCTTTAACCCGTTTTAGGTATGAAAAGAAGAAAAAAAAAAAACGAACACGAAAGCATGTAAGAAGTAGCTCAGGCTGAGTATATAGCATAATCGATGGCGGCATACGTACTACAACCGCAGCCGGGCTGTACAAGACACTCCCGTGCCCATCTGTTTGTGCAAGGAATTACCGGGATTGTAGCCCGTTCCAGCGCGTTCCCGGGTACGCTGCCTAAAGCACCGTGACAAGAACGACGATAAAGTCGCAGCCACCGACCCGGTGGTTTTGTCTGGCGCTGGAACTAAATTTAGCGTTCTTCGGTTGACTAAACCTAGAAGAACGAGACCATTTCAACGTCCGCTCGAGATGTAAGCGGCACCACGGCAGACTTTCCAGAGATGTCTGGGATGACGTTCAAGGTCTTCTCGCACACCGGGCGCTGTACAGCGCGGAATTTGTGTGCTAACCTGCCAGAATGAAACAGCGGCAGAGGATTATCATTCCGAAATCGAAATGTAATATCTTATCAAAATAAGCCGTAAGCCGTTTTTATGAACTTCGATCTGTTGTCGTCTTTATGGAACACATTGCGCGCAAAGTCTGCTAGTAAACGCAGTCGACAGTCGTCGTGCGACAGAAGGTGACTCAATATCCCGTCCAACAGCGTCTAATCCGTCTCACGGAGTGATAGGCGTGTGAGTCTCTGCACGAATAGGCTCACGGGTTTGTAGAACTACAATATGCGAACGATACCACCGTGGCATGAGTTTTGATATTCATATGACGGATTAGACTCCGCCAGTAGGCGGATTTCCCAGGAGATGAACTGGCTTTGCAAGGGAAACATCAGGGTATCTCATCCCCTCCGTGCGGCATAAGCCACACGATAATAAAAGCCCCAAAGGGAATATCATAATTCAACCTCCTTCTGAAAACCGATCGCAGACCTCTGCAGGACGACTATTACGGAGCGGAGGGTATCGGGGACGTTTATTAAAATTTTAATTCATCATCGCCCGCTAGCCCCTCCCATGCACACATTCCGACGTCGCTTCCACCTGTCAACTGATTATCAAAAGAGAATTTCCATTCAATCCAAGAAATGCATAACGATAACTTCCCGCACACAACGCCCCCGACATCGCATGTGCTTAAAATCATCAAAAACCACTCCCAACACGATGGGAGCGGTGATGGTGGATTTATTTCGGTGGGCTGTGTGTACTCGCTTCCATTCTGTACTGCTGTTTCAAACCTACTCCCACCGCCCGAAAAGCTTTCGAAAGCCCATTCTCGGAACTGCATTTTGGAACGTACACACATACGAAAAGTCCTACGATTTGGATCGTCCCAAACCCTCCGCGTCGTAGATATTTTCTGGTGGTACACATGTGGCAGTCATTACGAGCGTTTATTCATACGACACAGCGATACTATACCGGCGGTACAAAAGGTGGCAGCATAATCTGACACCGAACTGAAACCGGAAGACAGCCCGACCAGTTTGGGAGCCAAAGATTGGAGTACGTTGCCTTTCGTTTGCGCCGCCCGAAAAAGGAATGAATGACGGGCCGAGTTCCGAATGAAAAGGGGTAAAAAAATGGTGATACAAAATTCGGAAGCCCATACCCGAAATGTGTGCGCGCTGCTATGTCGCCGACGACCATCATATCTGCATCGCATCTGCTTCCGGGATCATTCCGAGTCGGGACTGCATAGACATGCAATGCATAGCCCCCTGCGGCAACGCGGGGGCCGGTGGAAGTAATATGTAAAATAGTTTTACCGAGCTCTCCCTCGGCTTCCCACAGCAGACACAGCGCCGTCACCTCCAACGTGCATTGTGCGCGGTGTACACCTCACATCGGGCATTACAAATGCTGAAAAACAGTAACGTCAGAGAGTGCCACACATTTGGCCGATTTCCTTCTCGTACACCGGAAGAAAAAATCATAAATCTCCTTCACCTCCGCACGCCCGAGCCTCCTGGACAACATCTACGTTACCCGAGATCGCCACAGTTGAGCACAAAGAGTGGCAGGTTTCGGTGGACGAGTTAAGCCAGAAAGGAGGAAGGCAACTATGGACTGCTCGATGTTGACAGCGTCCCAGTGTCCTGACTGCCCGTCATGCCTTAAGTAATAAATGACGTTGATACGTTGGAATCTTAGCACCGGTGTTGCCGGTGTGTCTTTCCTGCACCGTCCTATGGAGTGACTGCCAAAAGCTCGGATGCACCGACAATTTGCATCGCCATGGGTGTAAGGTGGTATGTGCAACCTTCTCCGAGCGCCAAACGTCGAGTGATATTTCATATGCATAAATCTAATGAGCGAACGGTGAGGGGGCGGCAAAGAGGTCCGGAAAGGCTTTTCGGTGGCTGTAATTGTTCAAAATCAATCTACTTCACACACGTTGACAAATACACATAAAAAAGGTGTGATACACAGAAATAGACTAAACAATATTCGAACATTGCTCATATGTCACGGCTCTATCCGTAATATCATCTCAATCATCCTCTATCAACCATCTCAGCGTAGTTGAGCTAAAGAAAACGTTACTGTTAACGCAGTATATGCAAATCATCGGCTATCACAGAATGTATTAACACAAGAAGCATCTCTCACATACACACGCCAGGCCCATCGCCGTGGGATGAAGTTTCAATCTCCACCCTTAACATGTACATGGTTGAATGATTCTTTACCTTTTCCACTTGAAGGCCAACTAGCTCCCACACCCAAATCAATGCCACCTCCGCCTTTGGAGTGGGCCTTTAACATTTTTCTATCAGCATGTGAAAGTAAAACCTCCCAATAGGACCTCGGTCCGTAGGAGTGAGGTGTCTGCCATGCCTCTTTTCCCACTGGCTTCAGTGAACTGTGCCATCTCCGTGGGGCACGGAGAAATTAACTGAACTGTGTAGCGAAACTTTACCAGCCCACCGCCGGATCCGAAGCGCGACGGAAAAAGGATACTACCTATCGACGGTTGTTACGGCCCAGCGATACGATGGCGATGATATTTGCAATATCCTTTCCCTGCCGATCGTTAGCTCGGGTGCCTTTAACCCGTTTTAGGTATGAAAAGAAGAAAAAAAAAAAACGAACACGAAAGCATGTAAGAAGTAGCTCAGGCTGAGTATATAGCATAATCGATGGCGGCATACGTACTACAACCGCAGCCGGGCTGTACAAGACACTCCCGTGCCCATCTGTTTGTGCAAGGAATTACCGGGATTGTAACCCGTTCCAGCGCGTTCCCGGGTACGCTGCCTAAAGCACCGTGACAAGAACGACGATAAAGTCGCAGCCACCGACCCGGTGGTTTTGTCTGGCGCTGGAACTAAATTTAGCGTTCTTCGGTTGACTAAACCTAGAAGAACGAGACCATTTCAACGTCCGCTCGAGATGTAAGCGGCACCACGGCAGACTTTCCAGAGATGTCTGGGATGACGTTCAAGGTCTTCTCGCACACCGGGCGCTGTACAGCGCGGAATTTGTGTGCTAACCTACCAGAATGAAACAGCGGCAGAGGATTATCATTCCGAAATCGAAATGTAATATCTTATCAAAATAAGCCGTAAGCCGTTTTTATGAGCTTCGATCTGTTGTCGTCTTTATGGAACACATTGCGCGCAAAGTCTGCTAGTAAACGCAGTCGACAGTCGTCGTGCGACAGAAGGTGACTCAATATCCCGTCCAACAGCGTCTAATCCGTCTCACGGCGTGATAGGCGTGTGAGTCTGTGCACGAATAGGCTCACGGGTTTGTAGAACTACAATATGCGAACGATACCACCGTGGCATGAGTTTTGATATTCATATGACGGATTAGACTCCGCCAGTAGGCGGATTTCCCAGGAGATGAACTGGCTTTGCAAGGGAAACATCAGGGTATCTCATCCCCTCCGTGCGGCATAAGCCACACGATAATAAAAGCCCCAAAGGGAATATCATAATTCAACCTCCTTCTGAAAACCGATCGCAGACCTCTGCAGGACGACTATTACGGAGCGGAGGGTATCGGGGACGTTTATTAAAATTTTAATTCATCATCGCCCGCTAGCCCCTCCCATGCACACATTCCGACGTCGCTTCCACCTGTCAACTGATTATCAAAAGAGAATTTCCATTCAATCCAAGAAATGCATAACGATAACTTCCCGCACACAACGCCCCCGACATCGCATGTGCTTAAAATCATCAAAAACCACTCCCAACACGATGGGAGCGGTGAGGGTGGATTTATTTCGGTGGGCTGTGTGTACTCGCTTCCATTCTGTACTGCTGTTTCCAACCGACTCCCACCGCCCGAAAAGCTTTCGAAAGCCCATTCTCGGAACTGCATTTTGGAACGTACACACATACGAAAAGTCCTACGATTTGGATCGTCCCAAACCCTCCGCGTCGTAGATATTTTCTGGTGGTACACATGTGGCAGTCATTACGAGCGTTTATTCATACGACACAGCGATACTATACCGGCGGTACAAAAGGTGGCAGCATAATCTGACACCGAACTGAAACCGGAAGACAGCCCGACCAGTTTGGGAGCCAAAGATTGGAGTACGTTGCCTTTCGTTTGCGCCGCCCGAAAAAGGAATGAATGACGGGCCGAGTTCCGAATGAAAAGGGGTAAAAAAATGGTGATACAAAATTCGGAAGCCCATACCCGAAATGTGTGCGCGCTGCTATGTCGCCGACGACCATCATATCTGCATCGCATCTGCTTCCGGGATCATTCCGAGTCGGGACTGCATAGACATGCAATGCATAGCCCCCTGCGGCAACGTGGGGGCCGGTGGAAGTAATATGTAAAATAGTTTTACCGAGCTCTCCCTCGGCTTCCCACAGCAGCCACAGCGCCGTCACCTCCAACGTGCATTGTGCGCGGTGTACACCTCACATTGGGCATTACAAATGCTGAAAAACAGTAACGTCAGAGAGTGCCACACATTTGGCCGATTTCCTTCTCGTACACCGGAAGAAAAAATCATAAATCTCCTTCACCTCCGCACGCCCGAGCCTCCTGGACAACATCTACGTTACCCGAGATCGCCACAGTTGAGCACAAAGAGTGGCAGGTTTCGGTGGACGAGTTAAGCCAGAAAGGAGGAAGGCAACTATGGACTGCTGGATGTTGACAGCGTCCCAGTGTCCTGACTGCCCGTCATGCCTTAAGTAATAAATGACGTTGATACGTTGGAATCTTAGCACCGGTGTTGCCGGTGTGTCTTTCCTGCACCGTCCTATGGAGTGACTGCCAAAAGCTCGGATGCACCGACAATTTGCATCGCCATGGGTGTAAGGTGGTGTGTGCAACCTTCTCCGAGCGCCAAACGTCGAGTGATATTTCATATGCATAAATCTAATGAGCGAACGGTGAGGGGGCGGCAAAGAGGTCCGGAAAGGTCCAACAACTGTACTTGAGACGGAGCTCCCAGATACACACGCGTTCGGAATGCTCGTTAGACTAATGTGTAAAACAATAGTTATTTCTTAAACGCATTCTAAAACGTTGCACAACACGAGACGACACAATGAAAGTTCTACCCAATGTCCCAAACGTCTGCTTATTCGTCTGTGGAGGTAAGGCGTACCAGCTCATCATCCCTAACCCTGCCCTGCTCCGGCATCGGCCATGTGCAAAAATCGCTCCCGGACCAGTGTTTTGTACGGTTGGCGTTATCGGCTAGTTATCAGAAACATGTTGCAAGATGTAATCCCGGCCGACTCCAATCGGTTGCCATAATCTGTTCCAATACACAAACGGAGAGCAGACGCCTGCGACTCCGTCTACATGTGGCAGATTATTTATGGCTTCAAGGGATTATATTGTTTCGTTTTGGCATTGCGCTACTACCACCGCTGCACTTGCCGCACGCCGGTTGCTCCAGAAATGTATTTAAACTGTTTGACTTTGGCGCTGAGTAGACTTCAGTGGCGAAACAGTACGACACCAGCAATAACTGCACCCGGAACTGGTGTATACCGCATCCATTAGGAACCG
The DNA here is from genome assembly GCA_002091845.1 of Anopheles cracens. Classification (NCBI taxonomy): domain Eukaryota; kingdom Metazoa; phylum Arthropoda; class Insecta; order Diptera; family Culicidae; genus Anopheles; species Anopheles cracens. Next base: position 109,828 of record KZ071711.1, on the reverse strand, counting down.
TGTCTATTGGAGGTATCATTGTGCCATTGGACATTGGGTATTTAGAATCTGCAGTTCTGTATGTTTCATGTTGGTGGCGAAATCCAGGGCGTACTTATATGATGGGTTTTTCAGGCATTGCAACATGACTTGAAACATGTATAACAATCTGCCGTAGTCAATGGAATATCATTTTATTGTGATATGCATCGCAAAAAGCAATTACATTGAAACCATTTTTCCATTGGTCCATGGTCGAAGTCCATTTTCAAATAACACCTCAATGTTTGGCTGAGCAGCTATGATGGTCATTCACTTTAAATACCTTCCACTATTCAAATGCCTCACAT
>KZ071711.1:76050-95858 GCA_002091845.1 Anopheles cracens | reverse complement strand
TCCTTTTCAGGAAACTGTGCTCAGTTGTGGGATGTGCACAGTCCGGATTGGATCCCTAGTTTATACATTCCACAGCGTCCCGCAGAACCAGCGCACCTTTCAACGGCACAACACTGCGAAGCATTCAACAGAAACGAACAGCAAATAGAAGAATCAATCGCCAACCCCCTGTTCGAACCCGAGCAACCCAATCATTCAGCCCTTCGAACGCTGCTAATTGACGAGATCATTGCCTACCCGATCGGACGCACGTACTTCACGCTGGACAATGAATCACCGGGAATATCAAATCCTGCCTCCTACGATCCGACCCGTAACCTGTCAAAGGAGTTGAAAAAATGTCTCACAAAATCATCCTCCGTCGGGCGTATGGTCCTGGAACCGAGTGCACCAAACTGTCCCGAGCGAATATTTTCCCCCAACAGCACGGTCACACAGCTCGATCTGTCCTCCGCACCGCGTTGGGAAACAGAAAGAACTGTCATGACGCTGCAGCACAGCGTCCTCGAGCTGATAAATGTGTTGGAATGACTTTCCGAACTATTTTCATTGATTCATCTGGCAAATTTATTTATTTTATTATAAACGAAATGCAAAAAAGCGAATGAGTATTATGTTTTGTTCGGTCTGTCTGTCTCTTGTGCTGTACTGGTAAGAGCTTGATCGCTACACAATCCCTATCGGAAACTCGACAATCTAAAAACATCTAGGAGAACCCGAGCGTGTGGGGCACGTGGGTTCTACACAAATTCTTACGCGAATGAATAGGGAAGAAAACGACCACCGTCCACTCTACAGCTGTACACCGTAGTCGCATATGGCAAGATGGCGGAGCAGCGCCTGTGGAGAACGAAAGCTTCCAGCGCAGACGGTGCATCGTAGTGCACGACAAGCATCCGCCCGGTGCTGGGCGTAGCAGTGCAGGAAAAGTTTGCCACGCGAAATGAACGATTCTGGGCAGTTCGCGCAGCGGTACGGCCGGGTGCCGTTGTGCGTGCGTTCATGCACGAGAAGGGCCGCCCGAAACCGGAAACGTTTCGTGCAGCTCGTACAGGAATAGTTTGCCGGTAGATGCCGCACCTGCGGTACGACATGTTGCTGCTGTTCGTCGCCAATCCTCTCTTCCTTTATCTCTTGCTTTAGCGTTAACATTACTGGTTCCGGTGCGTCATTCGGTTCCTGCTTGATTATCACATCTTGCTCTATCTTCACCTGCACCGTTTTGCACTCGGACTGATTGACTATTCGTGCATCCTGTTGCTCTTTCTCGCCGCTAGCCGATCGCCTCGGGATGATGCGATACTCCAGCATGATGCCTGCTCCACCCGCCGCCAGACGCCCATCGGCCGTACAGTCGATCGTGCCGCTGCTGTGCTCCAGGATGTCACTCACATCGAGCGCCTCGTAGAAGCTATCGTCCACTGTCATGGTGCTCTCCTCAATCCGCGGTGAACGGATGATGTTAATACTCGGTTCGATGTTCGCAATGTCCAGAAACTTCTCGTGCTCCAGTTCGTGCTGCTTCAAGCATTCGACGGAATAGAACTGCTTCGCACAATGCGCACACTTGCCCACCGGTTCCTTTTTCACCTTGTACTTCATCGTGTACGTCTTCTCGCACTTCGTACGATCGAACGTGATGTCGAAGATGTCCTCGCCCTCCTCCACCGTACAGTCGAGCTGCACGATATGCTCCCCATCGCCACCGTCCGCATCGTCCTCACCGCCGAAATCCTCGCCCACGAACCAAGCGTTCTGCTTCAGGTTCATCTCCGTCTCGATCGGTTCCGCACGCAGATCGATGTCGCACTTGCCCGGCTCCGTGTGCGACTTTTCGTGCAGTTCGAGAAAGTCTGGATTGGCGAAGCAACTGCCGCAGTCGAAACACCTGTACAGGAGGCTCTTCCGCAGCCGCAGCTTCACGTTGTATGTGCGCACCTTTGTCCGGTCGATGCCGTCCGTCTTGTCGGTGCTCTTCTGCAGGGACGCAATCTTCGCCAAAACTTCCGCCAGTTTCTAATTGAAAGTGTTGGGAATAGCAAACATTACCACATTTTACCACCAATCGCCGCAGCCTTCTCTCTCCCCGCGCCTCTTACCTCTTCACCCGTCTTCAGGGTTCGCTTCGAGCGATTTCGATACTGCCGAATGGGATTGACCAATGGCTCGAAACTTTCCAACGATTCCATCTTAAAGTCCGCACACGGTTCCGGTTCCATTGTGGAGCGCTCTCGCTGCGACGGGGAGGCAGTTGTTTAACGCCACCGAAGCCGTTGTTTTGTAATTCGTGTGCGTCTGCTCCAAAAAGGATATATGCCGTGGGAGGCCGTAGCGAAATGTAAACAACTGTTGTTGCGAGTGTCTAGGATCGTATCCTGCAAGGATTGACGCTCGAAACCTCATTCAATGGGGTCCTTTTTTCCTTGTTACACTAGTTTTTGCACTGCACTACATGTCTCGCGAATTATTGAACAATGTTTCACACAAATTATCCTGTAAGTTTTCTATTTGTTTTGATATTTTTTGCGATAGTCGTGCCGTTGTCACGATGACAAATGGCGCTGCTTTCTTGGTCCGTTTATAGCAGTGGGTTCAAAATTTGCAACAACCCACCCAAACGGCAGGGCTGTGCTAATGGGCGTTCGTTGAAGAATCAGAGTCTGGCACCAGATTATCCGTGAAATGGGAAATAATTCATTTTTTTAACAAATGTATGCTGTCTTTTTTTGTTTTTTGCACTTTTTAATATTAATTTTCTAAATAAACTGTCAAATGACATTGTACAATTGAATAATCTATCGTAATTCAAAGTTCTCATAGCGTCACATAACCCTCCCGTCTGCTACGTGGGTTCCTTTCCGATGTTGACATTTCGTCAAAACAAACGTGGAATCCTGTCTTTTCGCAAAAAACGCGGCGTGAAAACAAATCACCGGCAAAAATGTGCAGCAATTTAACTAGAAAATCATACCGCAAACTCCACCTGTGACCGGCTAATGAGTTGCTGCAAGTAAAGGATCCGCCAGAGCAGCGTTTCCCCAGTTCTCCCAACCACACAACACACATCTTCAACGATGAAGCTGGTCCGCAAGAACGTCGACAAGACGGGCGATGGGTAAGTGTTTGCAGTGCACACAGCTGGGCGTAAAATAGTTTAACCGGGATGGTTTCCTTGATTACAGGAGCGTTACCCTGATACCCGAAGAGCCGGAGGATATGTGGCACGCGTACAATCTTATCGCGGAAGGTGATCAGGTTCGCAGCAGCACGATCCGTAAGGTGAGAACAGACGGAATGTCCACATTCCGAAGTGACAACAATTCACTGTTCTTCACGGTTCCTCCTATCATCCGATTCAGGTACAAAATGAATCTGCAACAGGCTCGTCCAGTAGCAGCCGCGTGCGAACGACACTCACAATCAGCGTCGAGTCGATCGATTTCGACACCCAGGCCCAGGTGCTGCGTCTCAAGGGCCGTAACATCGAGGAGAATCAGTTCGTAAAGGTACGATGATGCTTTTTGTCCAAACCGTCATCCTTTGTGTTGCTAACCATAGCTCTCTCTTCGGTCCTACAGATGGGCGCATACCACACGATCGATCTGGAAGTGAACCGCGCGTTCACGCTCATGAAGCCAGAATGGGACACGATCGCGCTGGAGCGCATTGAGATGGCCTGCGATGTGACGCAAAATGCGGACGTGGCAGCCGTCATCATGCAGGACGGGTTGGCCCACGTCTGTCTGATCACGTCCAGCATGACGCTGGTGCGGAGCAAGATCGACGTGGCGATTCCCCGCAAACGAAAGGGCAATGTGCAGCAGCACGAGAAGGGTCTGTCGAAGTTCTACGACGCCGTCATGCAGGGCATCCTGCGCCACGTAAACTTTGACGTGGTGAAGTGTGTGCTCATCGCGTCGCCTGGCTTTGTGAAGGATCAGTTCTACGAGTATATGTTCCAACAGGCTGTTAAGACTGACAACAAGGTAAGTGTGCCGTGCGGCACTTCAGCAAGGAAGTGTTCTAATGGACTTTATTCAATTGTAGGTGCTGATAGATAATAAAAGTAAATTCATGCTGGTTCATGCGTCTTCGGGATTCAAACACTCTCTTAAAGGTGAGCACTAAAGATGTGTGAAGTGATCCACTTGGATCAATCGCGAAACGCTAATTGAGCAGGAAGAGAAATCTGAAGTACTTCGGTTCTCTTCAGTCGTCAGCACAGCGGAGGGAGGTGGGATGGACGATAACTCCCTGAAGTAGCCACTCTTATTAGCTCAATTACTGCAACGGCTGCTTATCGCAAATCCACCCCGAACACATTCCAATCAAATAAAACAGAGGCACATCGATGAGACCTCAGTTTGAGCGAACGTGAAAGTGATGTCACAGCGCGACACGAGATTATGGTATCAGTTTGCAAATAAGAAGTGATAAGAAATGTGGGAATTTCGGAACACCACAGTGTGTAATAGAGAAGTTTTTTTTTAATCGTAAATGCATCAATTCTTGTAAGATATAGTTGTTCCCCTAACAACATGTCTTATCACTTCGCACTGTACCCTATTCGACACTTAGTGACGCGTACGCCCGAGTGCCACGTTCTGTGTGGGCAGTAATGCATCCATCCAGGAGTTTTAGGTTTTTTGGAGACTCGCATGGTGCTACGGAAACGGTTTCAGGCAATAACCGTAAACATAGAGGTGGGCCTCCGAGTTAGGAATAACAAAGCATCACCCAAGATCCAATGAAATGACGCGGTTCTTGGAGTTACTGATGCAAAACAGACTCCCCGAGCGCCACGACGCTATCTTTACCATCACTAATTACGGTACGGTCTGGGCCCTGGTCTAATTGCACGTCTCCGTAAGGGCGATGAGGCTCTGTGATCTCACAGGCTGACTGGAGACGTGTGTGTTGTTCGCACAGATACAATGCTTTATCTCCTAACGATAAGAACTGTGTCACGTTACGGAGTGTTTAAGTGCATCCATCTGGGTGATCCGGGATCTTGTGATCACGAATCGAATGACGCTGCGATCGTTCGGATTGCGTTTGACTGACTCAGCACCTTCCACCTCATTTCTCATCACGGATCTCGCTCGTTCGCTATTACGAACCACTTCACACGAATCCCGATGGGGGAATTTCACCCTGCACATTCAGACCTTGACAGTGAGCAAAACGGACACGAAACGACGGGACGCGAGACGCGATAAGAATTTAAATCTTGCTGACACACCACCGGCGCACAAACACAAATCATCTGACCAAAAGACACCCTCCCCGTCCTGCTCGCTAAAGGTGATTTCGTTCCCCCCCCCCTCCAAGTGGAGGTGGACGAGGAAGCAAACGGCAGGCAAACCGCGTGGTGCGAATGTGTGATAGAGATTTTAATGGATCGCTCCAACGCGCGAGATATTTGCGTACTCCCACCGCTTGTTCACTTTATTCGGCGTGCGTTCTGCTAGACATGGTTCTAGATCACAGCGGGGCTGTTGTGCCACGCACGATCACTCCAAGAACTAACTCCAAAGTTCAGCGCAAAGAGATCACATTTCGTGCGGGGATCGGGAGATCTGGTGGCAGAAGCAGAGAAGGTCAGACATTCTAGCTAACGTTGGGACGGTTGGGCTGGAGTGGCACAGCGACTTAGCGTTCTCTGTAGCGATCGTTTGATTGGAGAAATCTATGGAACGGTATCTGTCAGTCCGCTGCAGTTAATTGCAGGTCCCAGCGTGATCCACGGCCTCCTACGTGCAATTACAACCAGCGTGATCCATGGCCTCCTACGTGCAATTACTAGCTATAGCGCGGTAAATCCGCGTATACTTTCATGGATCCATTAGCCGTGATCAGTCAGACCGTGATCAGGAGCAGGGATAGTCCTCGCATCCGGATCATTTTCTTCGTAGCACGCTACGTCGGATGCGAACCTTAACCGTTTTCCCTCCAATGGATGTCGCGGTTTTCCTTTACCGCAGAGAAAGCGACCATGACAGATTGCTTTATGAGTCGGTTTTCTAGCGCTGCTCTGCTGTTTGCATCAATTAACAAACGGCGCGACGCCGACAGCGTGGATGAAATCTCTCATGGGTGCAATTGAAAACCATGTGCGCGCTTCATTAGACTCTCGTCGATCACGGGGAGGTTTGGGAGCATAACAAACATGGAAAGAAGCGGCGCACGCGACTTTCTCCACCCATCATCATCATCATCGTCATCGTCGTCCACGGAGCACCCGAACACGTGCCAACCATGCACAGTCGGGTGACGAAAATCACGAACAACTGCCCAACTGCACATTCGTAACGCGAAACGTGACTTTCGCGAGCATCACTCGTCGCGGTACCGCCGGAAGCAAGAGGGACACTTTTGTTTACCTTTTTGCTGTTACGACTTTTACTTTTCGTTATTCTGTTACACTTTGTGACATGTTTGTGTGTTTTTCTTTTGCTTTGTTTAACGAACGGTTTCGTTTCACTTTGTTTCACTCCCAAATGGCACCGCTCCGCGCGGAGTTCCACTTGTTTACTTCAGCATTAGATGCGTTGCTTTCCATTCAACGCAATGTTTTCACACAGCAGCTTCACTTATCGCCGCCGTTTTGGGGTGCACTGTTTCCTGTTGTTCCGCGGAATTGGGAGCTGTCCGCACGGAAGCCCCGTTTGTGCGTTCCGCGTTCAACCGGTTGCGGTGGTCTCGCGTCTTTCACTGTTTGTTGATGCGTCGTTTGCTCAGCGCATACGCGTGTTGAGCGCGAACAGTTCAGCGGCGTAGTGCTAGAGATGGGCAAGCACGGCGTGTAGCAAGATTAGACTATTTCTGAGGCATTTGAAGTAGAAGGCAACATGCCAAGTTTGACCTGTTTCTTTTTTCATTTATTTTTTTCTTATTGAGTTTTAGTTGCTTAGAAAATAACTTCACAGAACATAGAAAATATTACTCTTTGCGCTAGTTTGACCCAACAATCTGTGCACAGGTGGCTCTTTGAAGAGTGTATAAAGTAAAAGAAAGAGGCTAAGATGTGCAATGCAAAGCCTGCCTCGCTTAGCCCTGGGGTGTTTATGAACCCTGTCAGCACTGTAGGCATTCTATAGATTGCATTTTTAATTTGCTATGTTTTTTTTAACAACAAATCTTAATTGAATAGGTTATCAAAGAAAAAGGGGCCACCTAAACAATTATTTCGGTTGATTTTATTGTTCTTTTCATGCGAAATTTGAATGTTGTTTCGCGCAGGAATGAAAAGTTACACAAGACAAGGCGACGTAGTAGTCCGTCCAAACTGAACTGTCCATCCCTAGCATGTTGGTTGCTGTAGAAACGGCGGCATGAGATGAACCGGTTCGCTCACGGCTTCGCCTTTCTCTCTCTCTCTCTCTCTCTCCGCGTTGCGTTTCCAGCTCTCTTGCTCTTAAACCGGCCGGCTGGCCAAACTGGGACCGGTTCTCCGACCGCCTCCAAGCGGTTCGACCGGTTCGGCAACGAAAAATCCCGTTCCGATCTTGTGGATGTTGGGAAGGAATGCATATCAGTGGGTTAGAGTATTATGTTGGGCGATCTTCCACGAAGTTATTGAATGTATTTTTTGCTTTCAAAGCTTAGACACCATGGGTTGACATTATCTTGTTGGCTTTTCGTTTGCGTGTACGTTCCACAAAGGTTTCAACCCAAAACAAACCCATTTTCTTCTCGATTTCCGACAGTCGCGCCGGGTATTACCCAACAGAACTGAAAATCACGGCTTCTCCACGCAGTTGGCTTGCAAATGCCAACCGAGGATGGAACACTACCTAACTCCTCCTGCTAGACAAAGCTAAAAATAATCACCCGAAACCCCAATAATGGTGCAACAGTTGACATTAGCGCGATTCGGTGCCCTATTAATCAACCCTCGTTCCACTTCTCGATGCTGTTTGGTTGGCTATTTAAGCATTTTCTGTGCCTTAAATTTTGATAGACTTACACTGGTGTGCATTTAATTTGAATTGAGTTGGGATACGTATGGATAGAGGTCCTCCCTAAAAGGTGAATACTTTCCTTTTTTTTGCTCTTCCATCCATACGCAACGGTGGACGATAATCTGCCAAGCAAACATACCCCACAATCAATTACTATCCTACTTTTAACGGTTCCTCCGGCATAAAACCGGTCTGCAGAAACCGCCGACACGCACAGTCCGACGACCGCTCCCCCTTGCCAACCAACCACGCCGTGGCTAAACCAACTGCAGAGAGCAGAGCTTGAGAAAATGGATGAAGCTCCAGCGCCATAGCGTCCATGGTGGCGAAGGTGACACCGGACATACCCTTTTGCACAGATTCGCACACACGAGATTGAGAAATGCCGCGGGGAGATATAATTATTTTCGCCAACAGAACGGCGGCGTCCGAACTCCACGCGAATGTTGTCCAAATTGCTTTCGGCCATATTTGCCGGTTGCACCTCGGCGAGTGTTGCAGGTGATAATTACCATCGTTCGTGGATACCATAGTGTTCCCGAGTAGGCTATGGTAGAAAGAGTTCAGATCTTGAATGAAGCAAGCCGCTCAAGTTAGCAAGCAGGCCAAACAGACAGGGCATTATTCGAAGTTTTAGACTGACAAGAAGATCGTCTCCTAATGTCCCTTCCTTTTAGTAACGGACTCTTCCAGCTCCATAATCTTCCAGTTGGTTCTTCTTACACTGCCACCAACCGGAACACGTCCGTATCAGCTCGAATGCATCTCGCAAGAATGTACGCTCCCGACGTTGCGATCAATGGTTGTAAACAAGCCCGAGATCTTCGCTTTCCGCAAGATTTACGCGAACGTACTTCCCGCCGGACTCCGGGCCAGGACCGCATGTTGTTTATCCGCTTTAAACAGGATTGATTGCCCTCGGAAGAGGTGCATATGGTGCTGCTCGCGGTCGCTACCAGCACACAGGAATGGCGCCGATCTTGTCTCGTGCGGTGGAAAATCTACGTCGGGGAAAATGGGGTCGAAAATCGGGTGCCAGCTTAGAGCCGGAGGGAACGCCGCTGGGACGCGATGGGCGTCTTATAAATAGATCTTTGTCTGTCCGTGGTGAGGCGCTCATAAATCGTCATCGCCGTTGCGTTGGTCACGTTTTCCGTGTTTACTAGATCGATGTGGCTGCGGTGTTCTCACATGTTCTCACATGGGAGGTGAAGGAATCTAAGCAGGCGTTATGTTTTTGCAGGATCCAGTTTTGCCTTCAGAAGTCAGTAGCAGTATCCTCCCCGAAAAGTGGAACCATTCGGAAGCAAACGGCAGGCAAACCGCGTGGTGCGAATGTGTGATAGAGATTTTAATGGATCGCTCCAACGCGCGAGATATTTGCGTACTCCCACCGCTTGTTCGCTTTATTCGGCGTGCGTTCTGCTAGACATGGTTCTAGATCACTGCGGGGCTGTTGTGCCACGCACGATCACTCCAAGAACTAACTCCAAAGTTCAGCGCAAAGAGATCACATTTCGTGCGGGGATCGGGAGATCTGGTGGCAGAAGCAGAGAAGGTCAGACATTCTAGCTAACGTTGGGACGGTTGGGCTGGAGTGGCACAGCGACTTAGCGTTCTCTGTAGCGATCGTTTGATTGGAGAAATCTATGGAACGGTATCTGTCAGTCCGCTGCAGTTAATTGCAGGTCCCAGCGTGATCCATGGCCTCCTACGTGCAATTACTAGCTATAGCGCGGTAAATCCGCGTATACTTTCATGGATCCATTAGCCGTGATCAGTCAGACCGTGATCAGGAGCAGGGATAGTCCTCGCATCCGGATCATTTTCTTCGTAGCACGCTACGTCGGATGCGAACCTTAACCGTTTTCCCTCCAATGGATGTCGCGGTTTTCCTTTACCGCAGAGAAAGCGACCATGACAGATTGCTTTATGAGTCGGTTTTCTAGCGCTGCTCTGCTGTTTGCATCAATTAACAAACGGCGCGACGCCGACAGCGTGGATGAAATCTCTCATGGGTGCAATTGAAAACCATGTGCGCGCTTCATTAGACTCTCGTCGATCACGGGGAGGTTTGGGAGCATAACAAACATGGAAAGAAGCGGCGCACGCGACTTTCTCCACCCATCATCATCATCATCGTCATCGTCGTCCACGGAGCACCCGAACACGTGCCAACCATGCACAGTCGGGTGACGAAAATCACGAACAACTGCCCAACTGCACATTCGTAACGCGAAACGTGACTTTCGCGAGCATCACTCGTCGCGGTACCGCCGGAAGCAAGAGGGACACTTTTGTTTACCTTTTTGCTGTTACGACTTTTACTTTTCGTTATTCTGTTACACTTTGTGACATGTTTGTGTGTTTTTCTTTTGCTTTGTTTAACGAACGGTTTCGTTTCACTTTGTTTCACTCCCAAATGGCACCGCTCCGCGCGGAGTTCCACTTGTTTACTTCAGCATTAGATGCGTTGCTTTCCATTCAACGCAATGTTTTCACACAGCAGCTTCACTTATCGCCGCCGTTTTGGGGTGCACTGTTTCCTGTTGTTCCGCGGAATTGGGAGCTGTCCGCACGGAAGCCCCGTTTGTGCGTTCCGCGTTCAACCGGTTGCGGTGGTCTCGCGTCTTTCACTGTTTGTTGATGCGTCGTTTGCTCAGCGCATACGCGTGTTGAGCGCGAACGGCTCAGCGGCGTAGTGCTAGAGATGGGCAAGCACGGCGTGTAGCAAGATTAGACTATTTCTGAGGCATTTGAAGTAGAAGACAACATGCCAAGTTTGACCTGTTTCTTTTTTCATTTAGTTTTTTCTTATTGAGTTTTAGTTGCTTAGAAAATAACTTCACAGAACATAGAAAATATTACTCTTTGCGCTAGTTTGACCCAACAATCTGTGCACAGGTGGCTCTTTGAAGAGTGTATAAAGTAAAAGAAAGAGGCTAAGATGTGCAATGCAAAGCCTGCCTCGCTTAGCCCTGAGGTGTTTATGTACCCTGTCAGCACTGTAGGCATTCTATAGATTGCATTTTTAATTTGCTATGTTTTTTTTTGAACAACAAATCTTAATTGAATAGGTTATCAAAGAAAAAGGGGCCACCTAAACAATTATTTCGGTTGATTTTATTGTTCTTTTCATGCGAAATTTGAATGTTGTTTCGCGCAGGAATGAAAAGTTACACAAGACAAGGCGACGTAGTAGTCCGTCCAAACTGAACTGTCCATCCCTAGCATGTTGGTTGCTGTAGAAACGGCGGCATGAGATGAACCGGTTCGCTCACGGCTTCGCCTTTCTCTCTCTCTCTCTCTCTCTCCGCGTTGCGTTTCCAGCTCTCTTGCTCTTAAACCGGCCGGCTGTCCACACTGGGACCGGTTCTCCGACCTCCTCCAAGCGGTTCGACCGGTTCGGCAACGAAAAATCCCGTTCCGATCTTGTGGATGTTGGGAAGGAATGCATATCAGTGGGTTAGAGTATTATGTTGGGCGATCTTCTACGAAGTTATTGAATGTATTTTTTGCTTTCACAGCTTAAACACCATGGGTTGACAATATCTTGTTGGCTTTTCGTTTGCGTGTACGTTCCACAAAGGTTTCAACCCAAAACAAACCCATTTTCTTCTCGATTTCCGACAGTCGCGCCGGGTATTACCCAACAGAACTGAAAATCACGGCTTCTCCACGCAGTTGGCTTGCAAATGCCAACCGAGGATGGAACACTACCTAACTCCTCCTGCTAGACAAAGCTAAAAATAATCACCCGAAACCCCAATAATGGTGCAACAGTTGACATTAGCGCGATTCGGTGCCCTATTAATCAACTCTCGTTCCACTTCTCGGTGCTGTTTGGTTGGCTATTTAAGCACTTTCTGTGCCTTAAATTTTGATAGACTTACGCTGGTGTGCATTTAAATTGAATTGAGCTGGGATACGTATGGATAGAGGTCCTCCCCAAAAGGTGAATACTTTCCTTTTTTTGCTCTTCCATCCATACGCAACGGTGGACGATAATCTGCCAAGTAAACATACCCCACAATCAATTACTATCCTACTTTTAACGGTTCCTCCGGCATAAAACCGGTCTGCAGAAACCGCCGACACGCATCATCCGACGACCGCTCCCCCTTACCAATCAACCTCGCAGTGGCTAAACCAACTGCAGAGAGCAGAGCTTGAGAAAATGGATGAAGCTCCAGCGCCATAGCGTCCATGGTGGCGAAGGTGACACCGGACATACCTTTTTGCACAGATTCGCACACACGAGATTGAGAAATGCCGCGGGGAGATATAATTATTCTCGCCAACAGAACGGCGGCGTCCGAACTCCACGCGAATGTTGTCCAAATTGCTTTCGGCCATATTTGCCGGTTGCACCTCGGCGAGTGTTGCAGGTGATAATTACCATCGTTCGTGGATACCATAGTGTTCCCGAGTAGGCTATGGTAGAAAGAGTTCAGATCTTGAATGAAGCAAGCCGCTCAAGTTAGCAAGCAGGCCAAACAGACAGGGCATTATTCGAAGTTTTAGACTGACAAGAAGATCGTCTCCTAATGTCCCTCCTTCCTTTTAGTAACGGACTCTGCCAGCTCCATAATCTTCCAGTTGGTTCTTCTTACACTGCCACCAACCGGAACACGTCCGTATCAGCTCGAATGCATCTCGCAAGAATGTACGCTCCCGACGTTGCGATCAATGGTTGTAAACAAGCCCGATCTCTTCGCTTTCCGCAAGATTTACGCGAACGCACTTCCCGCCGGACTCCGGGCCAGGACCGCGTGTTGTTTATCCGCTTTAAACAGGATTGATTGCCCTCGGAAGAGGTGCATATGGTGCTGCTCGCGGTCACCACCAGCACACAGGAATGGCGCCGATCTTGTCTCGTGCGGTGGAAAATCTACGTCGGGGAAAATGGGGTCGAAAATCGGGTGCCAGCTTAGAGCCGGAGGGAACGCCGCTGGGACGCGATGGGCGTCTTATAAATAGATCTTTGTCTGTCCGTGGTGAGGCGCTCATAAATCGTCATCGCCGTTGCGTTGGTCACGTTTTCCGTGTTTACTAGATCGATGTGGCTGCGGTGTTCTCACATGTTCTCACATGGGAGGTGAAGGAATCTAAGCAGGCGTTATGTTTTTGCAGGATCCAGTTTTGCCTTCAGAAGTCAGTAGCAGTATCCTCCCCGAAAAGTGGAACCATTCTTCATAAAACACATCTGTTCTTGCTATTAGCAAAGGACACGCTAAGACGTTATTGTTTTTCACCTTTAGAGTAAATATAGCACCTCTCGGAAGAGAGCTGCGTCGAAGGTAACGTTTAGGATAACATTTTCTGTGAATCATCTCCCTAACGTCTGTCCCTAAGCAGGCGGCGTTAGAGAAAGCGTCGTTTTGCCTATTTATAGAGGATCTTGATTTGTTTTCCTTCTACATCGCGTAACGTCTACATGGCTTGTCTAAGCCGTGCGTGTTCTTTGGGTGGCGTCGGGGAAGTTCACGAACGATGCGTCGCCATCTGTTCGATTGGACTGTGTTGGCATTTTGCTGCTGCTGCCGCTTTCTGAAGAGTTTTCCGATCGACGCCTTTTTCTTTCCATCTGATAGTGTGACACATCGGTCATTAACCACGCACTTTCGCATCTTCTCTTTGCTTTCTTTTCGCTCGAAAACAGATGCCAGGAGGTGGCCACGCGCAAAGAGTACGTCCAGCTGGTCGAATCGGTGCGTGATTCCGGTGGCGAGGTGAAGATCTTCTCCAGCATGCACGTCTCCGGCGAACGTAAGTTGTTGCAAAGCGTCCTTCTTTCACTTCAGTCAGTAAGCGCTCTTCTTCACCCCCCAACAGAACTGGCGCAGCTAACCGGCGTGGCCGCGATCCTTCGCTTCCCGATGCCGGAGCTCGAGGACAGCGAGGACGAGGGAAGTGACGGTTCGGATTCGGATTGAGATGTGTGTTAAGCCTTGTTTTCGATTCGTTTTCGGTCCCATTTTACAGTGGGTTCTTTTCGGTGGCAATAAGAATACGGATTTTTTTTTATAGTCGGATTACGTTATAATAGCAGCAGCGAGTGTGGGGTTTCCTATCAAAGCGGTAAACACAAATTCACGATACAGAACTGCAGGTTACAGAGTTACAGCTGCGACAGTAAGGTCAGGGACACAAGCAATACTAGCTAGATACTACCCATCAGACGAACTGATCCTTTGTTTTTTATGGTTTCAAATTTTGCTTGTGTTCTCTATGTGTTTTTGTTCTCTGTGTGTGTTTTTTGTTCTCTATGTGTTTTTTTATTCAGTTTACTCCTGCCAATATATATATGTGAACGATTGCGAACGATAACAGTAGATAAATCATGTCCGAATAAACCTTAACCCAACCCCTGCTAGTTACTGACATCCTACAGACGAGAGCAAACTCACACTTTTTGCTCCTTAAGAGAGGTGTTGGATAAGTTTCAAACACAAAACAGACCTCATGATAGCTACGGAAAAATGCATCTAGTGTAAATAAATGTACACTCTCCCTCCTGTTCGAGGAAACTGTTCCACACCATTCAAAACGATAGTTAAAATCAAAATGTTAGCGAATTAAATTAGAGCGCAACGATACGAGAACGCCCTTCTGTTGATAGCTGCTTTTACAATCGACACCATCTACCTACCTTAGCCCAAATAGCCACTACTAGCAGCAGACCGGGAGAGTTGTGCGAGGCGACTCACCGTCTCACAACCGTTTTACGTACGTGGAATGTAATTGTGGTACGAAGCAAATATACTCGATCATTCAATTTACTAAGTATTCAAGCGAACTCGTTGATTGCTCGTCTTTTTATTTCGGTTTTCAGGAGTCTCCGCAGGGGGTAACAGTAAGATGGCTAAGTCTCTAACAGAAGTACTCTAAAGGAACACTTCTTGGTGAATGGTGAAGGTGAATACGCCTCTTGGGTTGTCTGGTATCATTCTGCTGACATCTTTCAATTCTGAATCATGGTCACCTCAACGATGCTCATTTTATTGGGCAAACGATAGATGAGAATCCATATGAGAACGACCATTTGAAGCAACAACGAAAAAGTCCATCTATCCAAGTATCGTAATAACTTTATTTTCCTTCTAAACGTGTTTTAGTACAACAGTGCTGAGTATAATAATAAATAGTAACAATCTGCGCATTCGCATACGGTTTTAGTTCGCCACGAGAGGCACCAGACCAGGCCATGCCTGTTAGGGGGGGAAGAGCGAGGCAGCCGCTGCCGGGTATGGATGGTACGCAGGGGGGGAAGCGTTGTCGGAAGGCACATACGGTTCCTTTTCAACCACAACCTTATCAGTTCTTAACAAGCTCGAATGGGCAACAATCTTCCATTTCCCATTTTGCATCCATATCTTACCTTTAAGATGAATTTTGCTACTTTTTTTTTAGTTTTTTTTTTATTTTCCCTCCACGCTCACACTCACAGAGAGTTAGGAGGGAGAGATGGAGCGCACGAAAGTGGTTAGGAGTATAAAGTAGATGTAGAATTCAGTACGAGTTGAATAGTAAAACGAGATAAAGTAGGCGCATATTATAATTAGTTCATTAATGGGATGAATCGGGGATGTAGCGTTATGAGCATCGCTTATGGGTTTGTGTTCTATATCACGCACTTCCGGGGGGGTTTATCCTCCAACCCAAATTTGAACCAGAACCTATTTCGCCTTCCATTTCTTCCTCTATTTTTTCGTGAGCGATATATAAAATGAAAATGAAACACCGCGAATGTTTACCATCAGCTGGGTGTAAAGTAAATGAAAAGAGGGAAAAAAATCAAACTAAAAAATATTTAACTCGGCGTTATTTCGATAAATTACTGTGCGGAAGAGGGATCGCTTCCCTCCTCCTTCATCGATTCATCGTTATCCTCCGCGCGTGTGGAAGGGTGGTACCAGGATGGTGTTGTGGGTGTATTTTTGCTCTCCTCGTCACGCTTGAAGCATTGGGCACTTCGAGCAGGAAGCCACCGCCTAAAAATCAACCGCGTCCCAACCCACCCACCCGCACGCGTTCCGTCGGTAACGGTCGTGTTTTTGTTTGTGTATGTGTGTGTTTCTCCTCCTGGCCCAACTCGAGCGGTGTTCGAGAACTGGTTACTGGTTGGTGGCGGCGTTGTCGAAGTTCTCCAGAAACTCCAGATCACTGTTCGCGCGAAAGAACGCCTGCTTCGGTTTGGCCCGCTTCAGCGTCTCGGAGCCGGCACCAGCGCTGTTGGCGTTGATCGACTCCTCGCCCTCCACCACCAGCAGATCGTTGTCTTCCTCGCGCAGCAGATCCTCCACGTTGACGCCACCGGGCGTGAACAGCCGTATGATCAGCGGATCGCAGTCGTTACGCACGATCTCGAACGTGAAGACCGCCTTCCCGGCGTCGGCCAGCTCGGTGAGGCGGGCGCGCAGACGGCTCCATCGCTTCGCCCCGAGCGTCACCTCGTCCGTCGGGAGGTAGTGCTCGAGGCAGCACTTCTTCGCCAACCGGGACATCTCCTCCACGCTCGGCGGCATCCGGCGCAGCTCGGTGGCGGTCGCCCGGTACCCGTAGTCCACGAGCAGCACCTGATGGTAGGTCGCGTGACCACCGTGCACCTCGGCGAGCACGAGCGCCCGGCAAAACTTCCCGCTGTGCACGAGCTGCGCCAGACAGAACAGCCCGTTGCGGATGTCGCCGGGGGCGATCGGGTCGCAGTGCTGGGCCTTGGCCGCCAGCAGCTCCTCCATATTGCGCTGCGCGTCGAAGCTGTTGTCGAACTGGATGAAGAATTCGGCCGGCGAGTTGACGTGGCTGATGTGCACTTTGTCGTCCTCGAGCTGGTAGCTATCGTCCAGCCGGTTGTCGTCGCCGAGGAAGAAGCTGGAGTTCATCGCATCGCCGGACGCGCCCGCGCCCTTCTCGCACAGGGCCACCAGCTGCTCGACGATGTTCCGGCCCTCGTGGAACAGCTCGACCGTCGCACTGGACGCGCCTGGGCTGTGCAGCTGCACGGTGAACACCGTCTGGCCCATCGCCGTCAGCTCCAGGAACTTCGCCTGCGCCGCCTCCGACCAGTGCTTCACGTTCTCCGGCAGCCGCAGCGTGCACTTCGCACAGAGCCGACCCAGCTCGGCGATGCTCGGTTCGAGCTCCTTCAGCTTGCACACCGTCGCCCCGTTCCCGTAGTCCAGGAACAGCACCTCGTACTGACCCGGGTGCGGAATGGCCACCACCTCCACCCTGTACCACAGCCCGTCGTCCGCGAACTCCGCCAGGCACACCATGCCGGTGCGCGGTTCCGCCACATCCTCGAACTTGCCCACGTCCGCCAGATAGTTGCCCATCGTGTCCAGCGCGTTCACATCGCGCTCCAGCTGCAGGTAGAACTCGTCGAGCGACTCCGTGTGGCTGGTGAAACACTTCTGCCCGGACGGCACGTACAGCAGCCGCGTGCCGAGCTTCTTCTCCACCAGCATCTCGGCGATGTCCTTCTCGCCGCTGCGCACGCTGATGTAGTGGACACCCTGCGCCTCGGCCAGAAACTGCACCTCCACCTCGTCCAGCGCGCGCAGGATCGTCGTGGCCACCTCCTTCCAGGTGGCCGTTTTCTTGCGGCCCTTGGAGGGTGCGGACGAATCCGCGGCCGTCTCCGGGCACGTCGGCTGCACCAGCATGGCGCACTGCTTCGCGTAGCTCTTCCACCGCATCAGATCGTCGTTGATGTCGCGCAGCGTGCTCTTCTTGTTGCTCGTCACGATGTCCGTGTGGCCGAAGTCGATGAACTGGATGATCAGATCGTCGTGGCTGTCGATGATCAGCGCCCGGTACCAGAGATCGTCGGCGGAGTACTGGGCGATGCAGTAGCGGTCGGCGGAGAAGTCCCGCAGCGGTGGCAGCGATGAGGCGATGATTTGAAGGTTCTCCTGGAGTTGGTTCAGATCTTTCAGGTCGCTCTCGAGCTGGGAAGAGATGTGAGTGTGTGTTTAGGTCACGTAAAAGAGTAAAAGCCACAGTTGATCTAAAGCGATAAGCATCTGGCCAAGTCTAGTGCAGTCTGTTCCAGAGTTACACGTATAAACAAAAACTCCGCAGTTCATACTGCCTAAAACCATAGTTGAGCTAGCACTTGAACAACAGTTTCGATCTGCTGGCTAGATTAATTACCATTCAAAACAACTTGCGATGGATTCGAATGGAGCTGCGAATGGTAATTAATATTGTAAAGTACCGTAGATCCATCGAAAATCAACCCATCTCGTACAGCAACATGGCAAAGAGACACTACTCACCTGGATGAACAGCTGGCTCGGATTATCGACGTGACAGATCTTCGCCTTAATCTTCTGATGCTTCGCCTCGTGATCCTCGATCGAAGGGCGCACCGCAGCGCCCGGGGTCGGTGTGGTGGCCTGCCGTTGGTTCAGAATCGCCTCGTAGTCCAAGTCCGCCACCAGCTGCCGGTCCTTCAGCACGCTCACGATGCTGTAATCGTTCGAGGTGATGTCCACGATCCAGATGCCGTTCCGGAACTCGATCACCTTCAGCGTCAGCTCGAACGTTCCGGTCAGCTCCGTGATTTCGCCTTTGACGCGCTGCTCCTCGACACCCGCAATCGCCGCCATCGGGAGGTGCACGCGATGCGCGAACGCACTGTTGCGCTCGCGAAATTGCGGCGCCAGTACCTTCAGCTCGCTGTGCTTCATGTGCTCACGATAGCCGTAGTCCACCAGCAACACCTCGATCCGGTCGATCTCCTGCAGCGAGACGATCTTCGCACGGTACCAGTTGCTGTCGTCCTGCGACTTGGCCGCGCACATTTCGTTCATCGCCAGGTTCGCTAGCGGCACGACGTCCTGCTGCTTTTCGTAGTACTCGTACAGGTCGTCCGCCAGTTTGGCGATGTCCTCGTGCCAGCGTGCATTCTGCACGTACAGACAATTCGTGCTTTCCACGCAGGTTACGTACACGTTGAACGTGCTCAGGAGCACGGGCATTTCAACGATCGTCGGCTCCGGTTGGCTCGTGAGTGATGGAATCATCAGCGACAGTATCAATCTAGCGGTTGGAGGCGAACAAACGGTGTTTGAGAAGTGTGTAAGCACGCCTGCTATATGGAATGGATCAACCCACAAGCGTACCTTTCATCGTTCGATACATCAACGATCTGCGCCACGCAGTACCGATTGAGCCATTTTTCACGCAGCTCCTCCAGAGTGTTGTCGCCCGTGGAAAGGGACACATCACAGCCATCCTGACGGCAGCTAAACACCGCCTGATGCCCGAGCAGTTTCACGCGAAAATCGTTCAGACTTTTAAGCTCCACCAGCTGCACCTTCAACGTTTGACCCTTCAGACGCATGAGATCTATGTCTGCAAAGGGCATAGCATTGTTTAGCAGTGTAACTCGGCCGTGTTATCCAGCTGCCATTCGCTCCCTACTTACCTACGTAAACCTGCGCAACGAGATTATCCTCCAGCAGCTGCTCCTTGAGATCACGACCAAGCGAGTCCACCTTGCTGTGGTAGTACTTGCCCTCAACACGCTCCAAAAACACAGCCTCAAACTTCTTATCATTGCTGATGTAAGCATCGATGCGACTCTGCAGCTCCTTCACCTCGCAGCGCAGCCGAACGTCCGGCAGCGCGCAAGCGATCGCCATCGGTGCCAGCCGCGTAAAACGACGCTCCACCAGCCAAAGATCGTTCACCGACAGCGCAAGCTTGTTGCCGCCATCGACCAGCTCCACCTTGTACTTCTGCACCGATTCGTTATACTTCAGCACGCGCGCACGATAGAACGCGTTGTGCTTCGGGTGCCGGACGACCACGATCGAGCCGGTGATTGGTTTT
>KZ071711.1:60561-72539 GCA_002091845.1 Anopheles cracens | reverse complement strand
TCATCATCTCGTGGTACTTCTCCTCGTCCGAACGAAGCCGAACGTAGAACTGCTCCGGGGAGTACCACCAGGACAGGATGACATCCTGCTTCGCGTTTAGCGGTACGACTTGCTCCGGGAAGGTACTACGATAGGGCATAAACTCATCCGGCGGTTGAGCGCTATTGGGCGGTGCGTTAGAGCTACAAAAGTAATGGTGAGAATTAAAAAAAAACAACATTAATTTCCTGTGCGATCGGAAATGGCTGCACGCCCTGTTAGTCTGATTATTTTACAACAAAGCAGGCAAACCTCACCCTCAAGCCATTAATTACGGAACATTCCGATAATGTGCTACATTAGCACCATTCCCTGAAAAAAATCCCTGGGGAGGAATGCTGCTGCCGATGGGCGATGTTGATGGAATCAAGGAGATATAGGGGAGGTCAGCACATGGGTCTGTCGAGGTAGCCATATTGAAAGCCACTTTGACGTCTACGGACATTGTTTGTTTTGCCTGCAGGAGCACGGTCAGGTGCAGATTGGGTGTACGGATTGGTTGTAGATTGTTGTTCATTGAAAATTCCAATTTCTTACCCAGCAACGCTTTCTATCGATGTAAACAAACATTTCCCCGCACTAATTAATTCAAAACAAATTTCAAGCATGGTTGTCATCATTTCGTTTATTTTTCTGAAGAAGCCGAAGCAGTTTGTACAGAATGACCTATCTGCGCAACATCTGCTTGTTTTAATGCAAACATTTTTGTAACGAAATTGAAGAAAAGAAGATTTTAACATCTGCGCTTGGTTGTTTTGTGAAATTTGTGCCCTTTTGTGTACGTAAACATGAAAAATATCGTGTGAAAATCGTTGAAACAAGTCATTCGCATGTGAAGTAACGAACTTGCTTGTTGTAAACGCAAATCAGATGTCTCAAAAAGCGGCTGACAGAACCGGCAACGATTAGAAAAATGAAAAAAATGCTTGCAACCGTAAACATAACCTCCCGCCCGTTTTTTTCCCGGTCCGTGTAGCATCCCCGTCGCCCGAAACGCAGCTGCTCTGCCGTTGTAACTTCGTTCGTTTTACGTGCTGAATACCCCACCCCGCGATGGCAACGTTCGATTTGGCTTCGATCACGAGTGTACTGTCCGATCTCGACACGCACGGCGTCAAATGGGTCGGTAAAGCGTCGAAATGGGGCACGGAAGCGGAAGGTACGCACACTTTCCACGCTGCCAACACCTGCCGGTGGCTTGGGCGGTCAAAACGCTGGCACTAATTGCATCGCTTTCCCCCGCAGCCAAAGACCTGATCGATGCGATCAATGCGTGCAGCGACATGCGCTTCCTCAACCTGGAGGGCAACACACTCGGCGTGGACGCTGCGAAAGGGATTGCGCGCGCGCTCGAGAAGCATCCCGAGCTGAAGCGCGCCCTGTGGAAGGATCTGTTTACAGGGCGCATGAAGGAGGAGATACCGATCGCGTTGAAGGCGCTCGGGCAGGGTATGATCACGGCCGGCGCTCAGCTGACCGTACTGGACTGTTCCGACAATGCGCTCGGGCCGAACGGGATGGTTGGGCTGGTGGATTTGCTGAAGAGTACCGCATGCTACTCGCTGGAGGTTGGTTGTGGTTGGCACGCTTCCCTGCGGAGGGAATTTCGCTTCATTTTGTTCATCTCTCTATCTTCCTTGCCACCAGGAACTGAAGCTGAACAATTGTGGCTTGGGCATCGAAGGCGGCACCATGCTCGCAAAAGCCCTGCTCATTTCGAGTGCCGTTTTCGGCGACGGCATCCGTTCTATTCCTTCTTTACTCTCTTCCGGTGGAGTGCTCGAGCTGGGTAAGATTTCTTCTGTTGTTATCTCCGAACTAGCTAATATCCGATTTTCTTGACCCTGCTGTTCGTTCTGGTAAGTCATAATGGAAAGAGGCAGTGGCTGAATCACCTCTTGCCCCGATTGCACACTGGAAATCGTCATTGGAAGCAACGAAGAGTTTGTCTGTACATCATTTCCTACGCTTGTTACGCTCGAACCAGCTGAAACCGTTGAGGTCCCTTGTTCCTTCGATAATGACATCGTGCGAATTCTAATGATTGGCGTGTTGCGCGCAAGTGTTGCGTCCGGTGAAGTCCTTAAAGCCTGTTGAGTGATCTCAGCAGCTGCGTTCTGCGTTACATTCTGGTCAAGCCCATTCCCCAGGGTCCCCTGATGCGTCTCTGTTGGTGTAGGTAAATTGCACTCCACGTTCTGTAAACATTCTTCTCGAGGAGGAGCACTATTTATCTCCGCTCGAGAATGAGACTTTGTACCTGTGCCTATAGCAGGCACTATTTCCGGCCCGAAACGGCTTTGCTTTCGGCGTTTTTTGCTCAAGCCACTATTGTCTGAAACTGCTACCGGCACCGAGCGTGTTGTACGAAGATCTTGGTCTCCATTCGCCACAGCCTCCGTGGAACCGATGGCAGTATTGGCAGCTTCGTTCGCACCAGCTGTTGGTGGTTTGCGATTTTTCTTCTTGGGAGTTTTTCGCTTCTTTGGTGTTAGGCACTCCGTCGTTGCTGTGTCGGTAGAACCGTTCGGGGCAGGAGTTCCGGGATCCGCTTGGGGCATCTCATTGTCGTGAGACATCGAAACCGTCGTTTTGTTTTTCCCCTTTTGCCGTTTACTATTTCGCTGCAGTATCTGAAAAACTCGCTTTCGATCGTTTCTGTCGCTGATACCTGCCAACAATTGATTTCTGTTAGCCTTCGTTAGTGTTGCATCGCCCGCATCCTCCGTACTGTTCGTCGCTGGTGGTGATAGATCGCCAGTAGTGACAAGCTGTTGAACAGCGCTTTCAAACTGTCGCCAGCCGTTGTCACGATTCGGTGGACTATTCTGCAGATCTGCCCTTATTCGAATAGCATTCGAAGAAGGCGAAGCGTTAGTATGTGTGTTTGCTGGTGTTGGTGTTGGTGTTGGCTGCCTGGTCCCATTCGCATCCACATTTTCGTCGGTATGGGCAGGTGCAGTAGCACATGGAGGCTGCTGTTCGTTTCTATCCGAAACGGTAGCAGGTATGTTACAATCATTTGTTTCTTGATGATCGTCCAGGCGTTTGTTTAGTTCCTCCACAGTACTCACGCGAAGAAACGGTGCAATTTTTATGGTAGAAAAGGGTAAATCTGCGCATCCAGCAAGGCTACCTTCGGCTGCCGGCTGGAATTCGCGATTCCTTACGGAATTATTTATATTTGGAGTAACGTTTGACTTCTTTCTGGGGAGCTTTGCTTGTGACAATGGTGATAATATAGGTGCTGCTGGGTCGCGTTCCATGTTCAAGCTTAACCCTTTCCGAGGAATAGTTGGACTAGGCGGAATATTGGGTTTTCTACGAACAGGCGTAGTAACTTTAGGTTTTATGTGTCCGACCATTGGATCATCATCTAAATCGACAGTTACTATTGCAGATGTCGTACTGGGAGTTTGTGCCACCTTTCCTTTCCTGCGACTAGGTGTTGTAGCTGATGGTTTAATGATACCGGCGTTCTTAATCGTTCCGATATTGGACGCTGAAGCGACTCCCACTGTGGTGTGCTTTGGGCTATGCGCTTTCGTGTCGCCGGTGCTGGCCGGTTCCACTATAGCACACTCAGTATCGTCGAATTCGTTCGCTTCCAAACCATTGGAAACTTCTTGCTCCACAGAAGCTGGATCGCCCGTCTTCGGATCTGGCGGCGTATAGTCCAACAGATCCAAATCCAACGCCTGACCAATCTGCTGCAGCAGTGCGGTAGGTATTTTGTCCGCATCAATCGCTTCATCCGCCTCCATGCCACTGGTGCCATTTTCACACGCCTTGCCCAACTCGTTACTCAGGCCGATGCACTTCAGTTGCTTTCTCACCTCCGCCCGGAGCTTGGTTTGTGCGTGCCGGTTCAGTGCCGTCTCGTACTTACCGGCCGGATTGTCGATCATCTGTTTCAGATCGTACTTGCTCATGGTGGTGAGCTGGTTGAGCAGCTTTTTGGTGACCTGTTCGGCACTCTTCTGCAGCAACGCCGAATCCGCGGCACGTACCGCCGCAGCAGCAGCCGCCTGATCGGACGTTGCCTTACAGCTAGAATCGTCTTCTATTTCTACCACCTCTGGCGGAGTTTCACGCGCGTTATCACTGGTAACCGGGGCCGGTATGCTTTCCACCGCTTCACAGGGTTCGTTCAGGGTTGTCGTTTCGTGGGAGGAAGCTACCTTGGACAACATTCGCATCGCTTCATCCGCGATCAGCCGGTCAATCAGTGACATCGGACTACCGGCCTCACCCGTACCGGATTGCTGAAAGGGAACATATCAGAAAACCAACCTGTTTGGACCATACCAAGCCACTTACTTGATTTATGTGCTGAAACAGGAAATTGAACGGATGATCCGGTTGCCCAATATTTTGAGAGCCACATGGGGTCGCTTCGGGGTTTGTGATCCATGGAGCAACGGTAGAACTGATGTAATCGTGAAATTACACAATGAGGATATAATTTTCTTAATAAGGATATCTCTGGTAACTCACTCAGGTGATTTGCGGTTTGGGCATGGTTGTTGGCCGGGAGAATGCGGTGCTTCTCGTTCGTTTGGCGGATTTTTATCGCTCTGCCCTTCCTGTGACTGTTCATCGTCATCGTAATGCTGCTTTCGCACGTACCGATACCGGTTATAATCATGCGACGGGGGACGTTTCCCATAAGGACCGTAGGTCCAGTCACGATTGCCATAATATCTCCGATCACCGTTCAGGGTCCCCTGATGCGTCTCTGTTGGTGTAGGTAAATTGCACTCCACGTTCTGTAAACATTCTTCTCGAGGAGGAGCACTATTTATCTCCGCTCGAGAATGAGACTTTGTACCTGTGCCTATAGCAGGCACTATTTCCGGCCCGAAACGGCTTTGCTTTCGGCGTTTTTTGCTCAAGCCACTATTGTCTGAAACTGCTACCGGCACCGAGCGTGTTGTACGAAGATCTTGGTCTCCATTCGCCACAGCCTCCGTGGAACCGATGGCAGTATTGGCAGCTTCGTTCGCACCAGCTGTTGGTGGTTTGCGATTTTTCTTCTTGGGAGTTTTTCGCTTCTTTGGTGTTAGGCACTCCGTCGTTGCTGTGTCGGTAGAACCGTTCGGGGCAGGAGTTCCGGGATCCGCTTGGGGCATCTCATTGTCGTGAGACATCGAAACCGTCGTTTTGTTTTTCCCCTTTTGCCGTTTACTATTTCGCTGCAGTATCTGAAAAACTCGCTTTCGATCGTTTCTGTCGCTGATACCTGCCAACAATTGATTTCTGTTAGCCTTCGTTAGTGTTGCATCGCCCGCATCCTCCGTACTGTTCGTCGCTGGTGGTGATAGATCGCCAGTAGTGACAAGCTGTTGAACAGCGCTTTCAAACTGTCGCCAGCCGTTGTCACGATTCGGTGGACTATTCTGCAGATCTGCCCTTATTCGAATAGCATTCGAAGAAGGCGAAGCGTTAGTATGTGTGTTTGCTGGTGTTGGTGTTGGTGTTGGCTGCCTGGTCCCATTCGCATCCACATTTTCGTCGGTATGGGCAGGTGCAGTAGCACATGGAGGCTGCTGTTCGTTTCTATCCGAAACGGTAGCAGGTATGTTACAATCATTTGTTTCTTGATGATCGTCCAGGCGTTTGTTTAGTTCCTCCACAGTACTCACGCGAAGAAACGGTGCAATTTTTATGGTAAAAAAGGGTAAATCTGCGCATCCAGCAAGACTACCTTCGGCTGCCGGCTGGGATTCGCGATTCCTAACGGAATTATTTATATTTGGAGTAACGTTTGACTTCTTTCTGGGGAGCTTTGCTTGTGACAATGGTGATAATATAGGTGCTGCTGGGTCGCGTTCCATGTTCAAGCTTAACCCTTTCCGAGGAATAGTTGGACTAGGCGGAATATTGGGTTTTCTACGAACAGGCGTAGTAACTTTAGGTTTTATGTGTCCGACCATTGGATCATCATCTAAATCGACAGTTACTATTGCAGATGTCGTACTGGGAGTTTGTGCCACCTTTCCTTTCCTGCGACTAGGTGTTGTAGCTGATGGTTTAATGATACCGGCGTTCTTAATCGTTCCGATATTGGACGCTGAAGCGACTCCCACTGTGGTGTGCTTTGGGCTATGCGCTTTCGTGTCGCCGGTGCTGGCCGGTTCCACTATAGCACACTCAGTATCGTCGAATTCGTTCGCTTCCAAACCATTGGAAACTTCTTGCTCCACAGAAGCTGGATCGCCCGTCTTCGGATCTGGCGGCGTATAGTCCAACAGATCCAAATCCAACGCCTGACCAATCTGCTGCAGCAGTGCGGTAGGTATTTTGTCCGCATCAATCGCTTCATCCGCCTCCATGCCACTGGTGCCATTTTCACACGCCTTGCCCAACTCGTTACTCAGGCCGATGCACTTCAGTTGCTTTCTCACCTCCGCCCGGAGCTTGGTTTGTGCGTGCCGGTTCAGTGCCGTCTCGTACTTACCGGCCGGATTGTCGATCATCTGTTTCAGATCGTACTTGCTCATGGTGGTGAGCTGGTTGAGCAGCTTTTTGGTGACCTGTTCGGCACTCTTCTGCAGCAACGCCGAATCCGCGGCACGTACCGCCGCAGCAGCAGCCGCCTGATCGGACGTTGCCTTACAGCTAGAATCGTCTTCTATTTCTACCACCTCTGGCGGAGTTTCACGCGCGTTATCACTGGTAACCGGGGCCGGTATGCTTTCCACCGCTTCACAGGGTTCGTTCAGGGTTGTCGTTTCGTGGGAGGAAGCTACCTTGGACAACATTCGCATCGCTTCATCCGCGATCAGCCGGTCAATCAGTGACATCGGACTACCGGCCTCACCCGTACCGGATTGCTGAAAGGGAACATATCAGAAAACCAACCTGTTTGGACCATACCAAGCCACTTACTTGATTTATGTGCTGAAACAGGAAATTGAACGGATGATCCGGTTGCCCAATATTTTGAGAGCCACATGGGGTCGCTTCGGGGTTTGTGATCCATGGAGCAACGGTAGAACTGATGTAATCGTGAAATTACACAATGAGGATATAATTTTCTTAATAAGGATATCTCTGGTAACTCACTCAGGTGATTTGCGGTTTGGGCATGGTTGTTGGCCGGGAGAATGCGGTGCTTCTCGTTCGTTTGGCGGATTTTTATCGCTCTGCCCTTCCTGTGACTGTTCATCGTCATCGTAATGCTGCTTTCGCACGTACCGATACCGGTTATAATCATGCGACGGGGGACGTTTCCCATAAGGACCGTAGGTCCAGTCACGATTGCCATAATATCTCCGATCACCGTTGGCAGCATATCGTCTCGGCGACGAGTCTGTGCTGTACCGGTGTCTGTCTGGTGATTCTCTTCCTCCGGACTCACTTCGGTGCGATTTCCACGGCGCATTTCGGTCGTATCTTCTGTCGTGGTAGCTCATGTTGCAATGCGTATGCTGCGGGTTGACTTTCACTGGAAACAAGCAATCGTATGTGTTAAACAACGGAAGTAATGCTTGGGTTTTGGTTTGCTTTACCGTCTCAAAACACAAAGTTTTCATGTGCTCATAAATTATTGGTACTCTTTCACACAACATATATGCGGCTGCGAAGGTTACAGCCTGTGAGATGGCCTTCGAATGTATCTTTCCTTTTTACGCAACTGGATCAAGGATTAGTATGGCGCCCACAAATAGAAGATACGGTATTCAAATTAATAACACTTTGCCACATTTCATGCCTAAAAGTGGTAGGAATTTGTATTTTGTTTCATGAAATAAGGTGACCACGGAGAACTTCTTTTGGCGGTAGCACAAACAAACCCGTGTTGGAAATGTCAAACAGCTCATTGTTTACGGTTGACGGCGCGGTTTGCGTGTGTGTGCGTGCGATGTGAGCGGCGCGGCGTAGTAGTGAAAGCAATTTACAGCACAAAACACGTAGAACTGTGCTGTAAATTGAATGAAATTGTCGTTTAATTGTGTATCGAGGTTCCCCAATCGTGGTTAGAAAGTGTCCGTTAGCTTTTTGTCATAAAAGTTGCCTTTAATCCGGCACCTAAACACCAGTTGAGATCGCCTTCCGAAAAGGAGCAAGTGTTGTTTACCTCAAATTCACAATTGACAGTCGCGCTTTGTTTGGGATCATCATCTAAATCGACAGTTACTATTGCAGATGTCGTACTGGGAGTTTGTGCCACCTTTCCTTTCCTGCGACTAGGTGTTGTAGCTGATGGTTTAATGATACCGGCGTTCTTAATCGTTCCGATATTGGACGCTGAAGCGACTCCCACTGTGGTGTGCTTTGGGCTATGCGCTTTCGTGTCGCCGGTGCTGGCCGGTTCCACTATAGCACACTCAGTATCGTCGAATTCGTTCGCTTCCAAACCATTGGAAACTTCTTGCTCCACAGAAGCTGGATCGCCCGTCTTCGGATCTGGCGGCGTATAGTCCAACAGATCCAAATCCAACGCCTGACCAATCTGCTGCAGCAGTGCGGTAGGTATTTTGTCCGCATCAATCGCTTCATCCGCCTCCATGCCACTGGTGCCATTTTCACACGCCTTGCCCAACTCGTTACTCAGGCCGATGCACTTCAGTTGCTTTCTCACCTCCGCCCGGAGCTTGGTTTGTGCGTGCCGGTTCAGTGCCGTCTCGTACTTACCGGCCGGATTGTCGATCATCTGTTTCAGATCGTACTTGCTCATGGTGGTGAGCTGGTTGAGCAGCTTTTTGGTGACCTGTTCGGCACTCTTCTGCAGCAACGCCGAATCCGCGGCACGTACCGCCGCAGCAGCAGCCGCCTGATCGGACGTTGCCTTACAGCTAGAATCGTCTTCTATTTCTACCACCTCTGGCGGAGTTTCACGCGCGTTATCACTGGTAACCGGGGCCGGTATGCTTTCCACCGCTTCACAGGGTTCGTTCAGGGTTGTCGTTTCGTGGGAGGAAGCTACCTTGGACAACATTCGCATCGCTTCATCCGCGATCAGCCGGTCAATCAGTGACATCGGACTACCGGCCTCACCCGTACCGGATTGCTGAAAGGGAACATATCAGAAAACCAACCTGTTTGGACCATACCAAGCCACTTACTTGATTTATGTGCTGAAACAGGAAATTGAACGGATGATCCGGTTGCCCAATATTTTGAGAGCCACATGGGGTCGCTTCGGGGTTTGTGATCCATGGAGCAACGGTAGAACTGATGTAATCGTGAAATTACACAATGAGGATATAATTTTCTTAATAAGGATATCTCTGGTAACTCACTCAGGTGATTTGCGGTTTGGGCATGGTTGTTGGCCGGGAGAATGCGGTGCTTCTCGTTCGTTTGGCGGATTTTTATCGCTCTGCCCTTCCTGTGACTGTTCATCGTCATCGTAATGCTGCTTTCGCACGTACCGATACCGGTTATAATCATGCGACGGGGGACGTTTCCCATAAGGACCGTAGGTCCAGTCACGATTGCCATAATATCTCCGATCACCGTTGGCAGCATATCGTCTCGGCGACGAGTCTGTGCTGTACCGGTGTCTGTCTGGTGATTCTCTTCCTCCGGACTCACTTCGGTGCGATTTCCACGGCGCATTTCGGTCGTATCTTCTGTCGTGGTAGCTCATGTTGCAATGCGTATGCTGCGGGTTGACTTTCACTGGAAACAAGCAATCGTATGTGTTAAACAACGGAAGTAATGCTTGGGTTTTGGTTTGCTTTACCGTCTCAAAACACAAAGTTTTCATGTGCTCATAAATTATTGGTACTCTTTCACACAACATATATGCGGCTGCGAAGGTTACAGCCTGTGAGATGGCCTTCGAATGTATCTTTCCTTTTTACGCAACTGGATCAAGGATTAGTATGGCGCCCACAAATAGAAGATACGGTATTCAAATTAATAACACTTTGCCACATTTCATGCCTAAAAGTGGTAGGAATTTGTATTTTGTTTCATGAAATAAGGTGACCACGGAGAACTTCTTTTGGCGGTAGCACAAACAAACCCGTGTTGGAAATGTCAAACAGCTCATTGTTTACGGTTGACGGCGCGGTTTGCGTGTGTGTGCGTGCGATGTGAGCGGCGCGGCGTAGTAGTGAAAGCAATTTACAGCACAAAACACGTAGAACTGTGCTGTAAATTGAATGAAATTGTCGTTTAATTGTGTATCGAGGTTCCCCAATCGTGGTTAGAAAGTGTCCGTTAGCTTTTTGTCATAAAAGTTGCCTTTAATCCGGCACCTAAACACCAGTTGAGATCGCCTTCCGAAAAGGAGCAAGTGTTGTTTACCTCAAATTCACAATTGACAGTCGCGCTTTGTTTGTTTGCTAATCAACAACCGCAAAAAAATGCTCGTGCTTATTTTCTACCGGTGTCCCTGTGCGAATTTGCTGTGAATTTGGGCTGCCGACATCCCGTGCGGATGATTTAATTCCAGCCGGCACCGTGTCGTCGGTTACATCTCGCGCTGCCGTTCGCTGTTGGAGGCGTACGAAGTATGGCTGGCACGATGAAACCAAGTCCGAAAAAGTCCACCTCCTCGAAGGTGAAGCAACGCACCAAATCGTCCTCCAGCGGCAACAACAACATCAGCAACACGAACAACAACAACACCCACAGCCTCCCTAGTTCCAACCAGCAACATTCGTCGGCCGGTTCGGTGGCCGCATCCGCACCATCGGTAACCACCCATCAACCACCGCATGCGCCACTAAAACACGCGATACCGCACAGCGATTCGTCCGGGAATGATGCCTCGATCGTGGGTTCTTCCAAGGAAAAGGTAAGTGGCGAGGGGCTGTAAGCACGGACAGGTTTCGTAATGGTTTCTCGTTCAATCTAATTGTAGTCCTCCTATAAATCGTACGCCGGGCTAAGTTCCCGATCGGTGCGTACCGCCTGGGAGCAGCACGACAAGCAGGAGACGGAAGTAGCGCCCGAGGTGTACAACAAGCTGGCGGAGGATGCTACCTACAAACTGTGGGAGTGTGCCAACGTAGGGACCCCAAAATCAGCCAGCCGCCAAATTGAACCACGTAATGAGTGTCGCTTTTCCAAACCTGCTTCCAGAACATAAAAACCTACAGCCGGCATTCCAGTGGGCGCATCACGTTCGATCTGGTAAACGAAGTGCTGAAGGATTCCGACGTACCGCCGATCGTGGGCGCAAACAGCCAACCGTGGGATAAGATAGAGTACGACGGGGCGTACTTTTTCAATTCGGTCAGTGTTTTGATGGTGAATGAGGAACGTATTGGGAATAACACAATGTTTCCTTACAGGATGAAGTGCTTGATTTGCGCGAGGAATACATTAAGCACATATCGCTCGAGCAGCACAACGTGCCGGTACTCACCACCACCTGGATGGCGGAGGCGGACATAGCGGAGGATCTGATTGCGCTGCACAACAACATCTGCGATGGTGAGTATCGGTAGTAGCGTTTATTCCATGATCGGAAAAGGTTCCCGATCGCTATCACGTTAAAGTCTCCATAGAAGCTTAAAGTAAAAATATGCATGCCAATCGATTATAAAACGCTAAAGTCTTCTAAAATCTATTTCGTCTTATAGTTTTACGATAGGGGAAGGAATAAGCTCTGAAGCTAACATACTCATTCCCATCTCTCCAAACCATTTCTAGCCATTTTCATCGGAGATGAGGCTTGCTTCAACACCGCAATTGATATTCTGCAGTACAATCAGCACATACCGTCGCTGATGAAGCTGCTGCTAACGAAGGCGATCGAAATGTTGGGCTTCGAGTACACCGAGGAAACGCTGCGTCGTGCCCTGGAGTATCTGGAGGCATTGGTACAGAACTGTCACGTTGCCCACTCGGATCTGACGCTGGAGCTGAGTTTGCTCAGTCAGCTGTTTGTTAACCTGCTGCTCGGTCCGGCCGGATTCGTTCACGCGAAGCTTATGCAACCGAACGTGCTGGTACACCGACCCCTAACCGATTCC
>KZ071711.1:31335-43432 GCA_002091845.1 Anopheles cracens | reverse complement strand
CTTACCTTTAGCCGGCTCGATTGTCGCGATAACGCCATCGTGTCGGCCGTGTACTGCGTACCACGGACGGTTCCAGTTTCCGTCCACTGCACCGCCTATCCGCGCTACGACACCGCGTCCGAAGAGGAAACGATCGTGTACTGTACGACGATCGAGTTCCGGCGCCGATACGCCCCGGTGGCTTGGCAGGCGAGCGATCAAAAAACGGACGATCCGGATCAGCCAGCAACGTACGTGTCAAGCGCGTGCTTTATCGTTTCGAATTATTAGTATCCTTTCGGAGGGGATGATTCTAACAAAAAAAAAACTCTTTTCGGGTTCGGTTCACAAGCGAGATTTTATCAAATTTACACCCGCACAGCTTCTTTTAAATAGTAAAATGTTAATGTCGCAACTGCAACGCTTCTGCCCCTGCTCTATCCCATCCGATCGAGAAACGTCCGGAACATGGCCGCCTCCTCCGCCGGGATCAGATTCTTCTGCAGCGCGACCCGTAACGCGCGCTGACAGTTCGGCACGCTGTAGTTCGGCCGGAAGCTGCGGTCCTCCGATTTGAGCAGCCCCAGCTGGATCAGGATGAAGTTGCGCAGGCTCTTGAGGCGTTTGTTGGCGCTGGCGAACTCGAACGCATCCTTGTAGAGTGCGAGCGCCACATCCAGCGCTTCCGGTTGGCGTTCGCACAGGTCGGAACACTTCAGGATGGTGAAGGCAGCGTGCACCAGGTAGTCCTCTTTGGCGATCGTGCTCAGATAATTGCGGAAGGCGGCCACCTTGTCCTGATCGGGGAGGGACGTGAACAGCGTCTCGGACGGGTAGTGCGTCCGGAAGAAGGAATCGACCGTGGGCGGGAGCGTTGCGTCCAGATCGACCGTGACCGTGCTGGAGGTGTCGTTGTTGTTCGTGGCGGTTGTGCTGTGTTGCTTCATGCGCGTCAGTAACGCTTCCTCCGCATCCTGTTCCCCGTCCTCCTCCTCTTCGTCGTATCCTTCTGCCGTTTCGTCCACATCGTCTTCGTCCTCGTCGCCCGTTTCTTCGTCTTCCTCCTCGCTTGCTTCCTCGTCCTCTTCCTCCTCCCCGTCCTCGTCGTCGTCTTCTTCCTCCTCTTCCTCCTCCACGTCGCCCGCGTCCTCCTCCAGCTCCATCACACCAGCACGGCCGTACTCCTGCATCAGCTCCATCATCTGCTCGCAGCACTCCTCGCCGAACTGGTTTCCGTTCAGCACGAGTGACCGTAGTTTCTCCTTGTTGGCGGTTGCGTTCACCAGCGCAAAGCCCCCATCCGGACCGATCTCGTTGAAACCGAAGTCCATCACTTCCAGCTCGCCGTGTGCCTCGTGCAGTGCTTCTCCGATCAGTGCCGCTCCCCGCGTCTTCAGCAGACAGTCGCCGAAGTTGATCTCCCTTAGCTTCATTAGCTCCTGCAGTGCGATCGCGAGTGCCGCCGCACCCTTCGGGCCGATCGTATTATCGTTCAAGTTGAGTATCCGCAGGTTCCGGTTCACCTTGAACGCTTCCGAGAGCGCCGTAATGCCGGGATGGTAGATACCGTTCTGCGGCATTTCGATCTGTTCCAGCGTGCCGATCGTGGCAAACATTTCCGAGAGCGCTTTGGCGCCCGCATTCTCCAACCGGTTGCGGCCGTTCCTTACCTTTAGCCGGCTCGATTGTCGCGATAACGCCATCGTGTCGGCCGTGTACTGCGTACCACGGACGGTTCCAGTTTCCGTCCACTGCACCGCCTATCCGCGCTACGACACCGCGTCCGAAGAGGAAACGATCGTGTACTGTACGACGATCGAGTTCCGGCGCCGATACGCCCCGGTGGCTTGGCAGGCGAGCGATCAAAAAACGGACGATCCGGATCAGCCAGCAACGTACGTGTCAAGCGCGTGCTTTATCGTTTCGAATTATTAGTATCCTTTCGGAGGGGATGATTCTAACAAAAAAAAAACTCTTTTCGGGTTCGGTTCACAAGCGAGATTTTATCAAATTTACACCCGCACAGCTTCTTTTAAATAGTAAAATGTTAATGTCGCAACTGCAACGCTTCTGCCCCTGCTCTATCCCATCCGATCGAGAAACGTCCGGAACATGGCCGCCTCCTCCGCCGGGATCAGATTCTTCTGCAGCGCGACCCGTAACGCGCGCTGACAGTTCGGCACGCTGTAGTTCGGCCGGAAGCTGCGGTCCTCCGATTTGAGCAGCCCCAGCTGGATCAGGATGAAGTTGCGCAGGCTCTTGAGGCGTTTGTTGGCGCTGGCGAACTCGAACGCATCCTTGTAGAGTGCGAGCGCCACATCCAGCGCTTCCGGTTGGCGTTCGCACAGGTCGGAACACTTCAGGATGGTGAAGGCAGCGTGCACCAGGTAGTCCTCTTTGGCGATCGTGCTCAGATAATTGCGGAAGGCGGCCACCTTGTCCTGATCGGGGAGGGACGTGAACAGCGTCTCGGACGGGTAGTGCGTCCGGAAGAAGGAATCGACCGTGGGCGGGAGCGTTGCGTCCAGATCGACCGTGACCGTGCTGGAGGTGTCGTTGTTGTTCGTGGCGGTTGTGCTGTGTTGCTTCATGCGCGTCAGTAACGCTTCCTCCGCATCCTGTTCCCCGTCCTCCTCCTCTTCGTCGTATCCTTCTGCCGTTTCGTCCACATCGTCTTCGTCTTAACGCTTCCTCCGCATCCTGTTCCCCGTCCTCCTCCTCTTCGTCGTATCCTTCTGCCGTTTCGTCCACATCGTCTTCGTCCTCGTCGCCCGTTTCTTCGTCTTCCTCCTCGCTTGCTTCCTCGTCCTCTTCCTCCTCCCCGTCCTCGTCGTCGTCTTCTTCCTCCTCTTCCTCCTCCACGTCGCCCGCGTCCTCCTCCAGCTCCATCACACCAGCACGGCCGTACTCCTGCATCAGCTCCATCATCTGCTCGCAGCACTCCTCGCCGAACTGGTTTCCGTTCAGCACGAGTGACCGTAGTTTCTCCTTGTTGGCGGTTGCGTTCACCAGCGCAAAGCCCCCATCCGGACCGATCTCGTTGAAACCGAAGTCCATCACTTCCAGCTCGCCGTGTGCCTCGTGCAGTGCTTCTCCGATCAGTGCCGCTCCCCGCGTCTTCAGCAGACAGTCGCCGAAGTTGATCTCCCTTAGCTTCATTAGCTCCTGCAGTGCGATCGCGAGTGCCGCCGCACCCTTCGGGCCGATCGTATTATCGTTCAAGTTGAGTATCCGCAGGTTCCGGTTCACCTTGAACGCTTCCGAGAGCGCCGTAATGCCGGGATGGTAGATACCGTTCTGCGGCATTTCGATCTGTTCCAGCGTGCCGATCGTGGCAAACATTTCCGAGAGCGCTTTGGCGCCCGCATTCTCCAACCGGTTGCGACCGGCGATAAACACCCTCAGGGAGAGTGCTTTGCCGCCCGCCTTCTTACTGCCGGCGTGTCCTTCGAGCAGGGCTTTTGCGAGCATGGTGCCGCCTTCGATGCCCAAGCCACAATTGTTCAGCTTCAGTTCCTGGTGGCAAGGAAGAAAAGCGTTGCTGGGTAAGAAATTGGAATTTTCAATGAACAACAATCTACAACCAATCCGTACCCCCAATCTGCACCTGACCGTGCTCCTACAGGCAAAACAAACATTGTCCGTAGACGTCAAACTGGCTTTCAATATGGCTACCTCGACAGACCCATGTGCTGACCTCCCCTATATCTCCTTGATTCCATCAACATCGCCCATCGGCAGCAGCATTCCTCCCCTACGAATCGCGGTTCTATCGCCACACACCACGAAAAGCAAAACGGACACTCTCTGTCTCGCGCGCTAGGCCAGGATCTTAAGCGGATCGAGTTACGGGAAGTTCGTCGTTTTGCCGGAACATACGCCACGCACGCCGAAAGGTTCTTCTCTGGTAAGTTGTCGCCGCAGTGTACTCGTAATTCCGGGGGTCGTAGTAATTAGTCAGACGGAAAGTCAACAAAGCGGGCAAGAAGTTGCTAGTGTTCCCGTTAGATATAGGGGTCCCTCGGCTTCTCCAGAAAAGTGCAATGGCTCCTATCAGTTCGTATTGTTCTTCGGGAACCATGTGTTTGATGTTTTACACGAGCAAGCATAAATTCCAAATTCTGGTAATTGGATCGTAAGGTGATTTTCAAATCACGAATTCGGCAAGACTATGGAGAGAAAACAAAAGCTACTAAAACGAACGATCATCATCAGGCATAAAAACTGCTAGTATTTAAGTCGCCCCGCAATCGATCGAATGTGCATTTAAACGAAAAGCGCAATATGGAGTACGGTAACGGTACACATGGCTTAGTATTTTTCTTTTTCCTTACGTTCCACACTCGCCCGCACGCCGCTGAAAAAAAAACGATAAAAAGAGGTGGAGCACCAAAAACGCAGAAGAAGTGCAGTGCAATTGGTAGCAACAAACGAACGTAGCGCGATGAAATGATGCGTTCAGCAAAAAGAAACGGATCGAAAGAAGCAAGACAAGGAAAAAACTGCGTTAACAGTTTTCTCTTCATTGCGCTTTTCCGCGGTACCGCGATCTTTCGCTGCAGCGCCTCCGTTACGCACCCTGTTTGCTTTTCTCGATTTCATTTGTGTGAACGAACAACGAAAGAAAAAATCACATTGATCTGATTGGACCCCCTTCTTTTGGTCGTTCGTTACCAGGCAGCCCGGAGGTTGGAAAAT
Organism: Anopheles cracens; assembly: GCA_002091845.1. Taxonomy (NCBI): domain Eukaryota; kingdom Metazoa; phylum Arthropoda; class Insecta; order Diptera; family Culicidae; genus Anopheles; species Anopheles cracens. Next base: position 38,755 of record KZ071711.1, on the reverse strand, counting down.
GTTTCACCAGTGAGCAGGCACAGTCAACACAGCGCGGCTCCCTAATTAGTTTGAATCGCAGGCGGCTTCGACGACGACGACGACGACGACGACGGGTGCTCAAGTCCCCATTTGGAGTAAGTTCCCGTGCTGTCACGTCGCTCTTTACGATTTCCGATTTAATCTTTTTCCTCTTTCAGCTCGGTTCGAACGGACAGCACTTCGGCAGCGGATATGAATATTAATCGCTACCAGGCGGCTAAAAACCTGCAGCCGGCACGTTCACTGCGTACCGCCCCGAACCCGGCGGCCCGGAATGCGCTCGGAGACTTTGGCTACGCACCTCACCTGGTGGAAACACCGCCCGCGTCTCCGTACCATCAGACACCGCTGTCGGCACGTGCCAACGGCGGGAACTTGCTGCCCGTGCACGCATCACAGCAGCACGCTCGTTCGAGCAGTCAGTCCCGCAAGCATGACGTCCTGCGGACCCCGACGGGCGTGCCAGCACCGGGCCGCTCGACCGTTCCCTCGTCCCCGGGCAGTTTGACGTTCAACGCCAGCACGCTCACGGTCGGCTCGCTGTACGAGGTGACCGTGTCGTACGTGCAGAACGGACCGAAACAGTTCATGGTGCAGCTGCGTTCGTGCGAGGCGACGCTGAAGCAGATGATGGCGGCACTGGCACGGGTGCCCCTGCGCACCATCACGCGCAAGCTGCAGCTCGGCATGGCCTGCCTGGCACGGTACTCCCAGACGCAGATGATCTACCGGGCGCTCATCACCGCGCTCGGACCGGACGGGCTGTGCACCGTGTCGTACGTCGACTACGGCCACTCGGAGACACTCCATCCCAGCAGCCTGTACGAAATTCCGCCCGAGTTCGTGCGGTACGAGATATTCTCCACGCGCTTCGCTCTCTCGAACGTGCGCCGCCTGGAGGATGTGAACGCGGACGTGGCCGGCATCTTCTCGCGGCTCGTGCTGGGAAAGGTGCTCACACTGAAGGTAGCACCGCCGGAGGGCGCCGCCTTCGTCTCGTACTGCGAGCTGTACGACAGTGGTGAAAATGTGTTCCTCCGGCTGCAGAAGCACTGCCTGGAGCAGTTGTATCGGTTCCCGGCGGCAGGACGGTTGCCGCGCGGGGCAAGCTGCCATGTCGTGATCCGGTACATCGAGTCGTGTGCGCAGTTCTTCATTCACCGGCTCGATAATGTGACCGCGTTCGACAAAATGATGGACGAGCTGATCGTGCACTGTCAGGGTGGGAGTAGCACCGTGCCGGGGACCGTCAGCGTCGGGGACGTGTACGCCGTCGAGCTCGATCCGAACGATTTCTACCGGGCGGAGGTGATCGAAACGGACCCAAAGATAAAGGTCCGGCTGGTCGACTACGGCAACAGTATCGCGGTGCAGCGCGCGCAACTGAAGCGTCTCTCGCCGGCGTTCGTCCACCAGCGGCCGGAGGCGTACGAGTGCTGCCTGGAAAGCTTCGAGGGATCGACGAGCGCGGAACTCTCGACGGCCCAGCTCGAAATGCTCTCGGAAGGGGTCGACGGGGAGCGCAAACCGTTCAAGCTGATCGTTTGTGACGTGCGCGACGATGGCAGAACGATCGTGAATCTGCTGGATGAGTCGGATACACCCGTGCTGAACGTGTCGAAGAAGTTGCTGAAGCTGAAGAACCCGATCAAGTTCATCAAGGAGCAACAAAACAATCAGCAGAAGCAGCAGCACAAACGTGCGTCTGGTGGCGGCACCACGACGGTCAAGAGCGATCCGCTGGGAAACAGTGGCGATTCCGCGAAAGCATTGCTCTCCTCCAGTGGCATTTCATCCGGGCAGGGCGACTGCATCGATCTGACCAACGACGAATGGAGCGGTGGACCTCCGCTGCCGGGAAATCAAAGTTCCGGCTATGAGCTGCAACCGGCGGCGGGTTTACTGCCGAGTCCGCCGCGCAACACACGTCCATCCGGGAGTGGTGCTAAGTATGGAGGCGATAGTAACAACAGCAGCCGCGACTCCTCGACCAGCAACAGCAAGCAGGACGCGAAACGAAATGTTGGTGTCTCCGGGGGACCGACCGCCGACGCTGCTGCTGCTACGGGTGGAACGAACGCCAACGCAGCAGCGCGTAATGACATTCCAAGGTTCAATAAGGAACGGTAAGTGTGTGGTTGGGCTTGCTCGGTGCAGCAACAGAGATGGATACACTTTTTCTCTGCCTATCAATCCCTATGTCCCTATGTAGAGCTCAGATGCCGTACTACTACGAGCATGATGATCGCTGTGCAGAACCAAACAGTCCACCCGGTAACGAAGCGAAGCGGAACGTACGTAATGCAGGGCAAGATCAGGCAAACTATGCGCAGCAGCAGCAACCGCAGCAACACGCACCAATGGAGAGGTGAGTTGAACATGCGCCTCCAGCAGCGTTCATTCGCAGGGATTTTTTTCAGGGAATGGTGCTAATGTAGCACATTATCGGAATGTTCCGTAATTAATGGCTTGAGGGTGAGGTTTGCTGGTTTTAGGCAGTATGAACTGCGGAGTTTTTGTTTATACGTGTAACTCTGGAACAGACTGCACTAGACTTGGCCAGATGCTCTTGCAATATATGACTTTCAAATTGTTCTGTCGAACTAATACGTGACCTAAACACACACTCACATCTCTTCCCAGCTCGAGAGCGACCTGAAAGATCTGAACCAACTCCAGGAGAACCTTCAAATCATCGCCTCATCACTGCCACCGCTGCGGGACTTCTCCGCCGACCGCTACTGCATCGCCCAGTACTCCGCCGACGATCTCTGGTACCGGGCGCTGATCATCGACAGCCACGACGATCTGATCATCCAGTTCATACGGTTGTGAGACGGTGAGTCGCCTCGCACAACTCTCCCGGTCTGCTGCTAGTAGTGGCTATTTGGGCTAAGGTAGGTAGATGGTGTCGATAGTAAAAGCAGCTATCAACAGAAGGGCGTTCTCGTATCGTTGCGCTCTAATTTAATTCGCTAACATTTTGATTTTAACTATCGTTTTGAATGGTGTGGAACAGTTTCCTCGAACAGGAGGGAGAGTGTACATTTATTTACACTAGATGCATTTTTCCGTAGCTATCATGAGGTCTGTTTTGTGTTTGAAACTTATCCAACACCTCTCTTAAGGAGCAAAAAGTGTGAGTTTGCTCTCGTCTGTAGGATGTCAGTAACTAGCAGGGGTTGGGTTAAGGTTTATTCGGACATGATTTATCTACTGTTATCGTTCGCAATCGTTCACATATATATATTGGCAGGAGTAAACTGAATAAAAAAACACATAGAGAACAAAAAACACACACAGAGAACAAAAAACACATAGAGAACACAAGCAAAATTTGAAACCATAAAAAACAAAGGATCAGTTCGTCTGATGGGTAGTATCTAGCTAGTATTGCTTGTGTCCCTGACCTTACTGTCGCAGCTGTAACTCTGTAACCTGCAGTTCTGTATCGTGAATTTGTGTTTACCGCTTTGATAGGAAACCCCACACTCGCTGCTGCTATTATAACGTAATCCGACAATAAAAAAAAATCCGTATTCTTATTGCCACCGAAAAGAACCCACTGTAAAATGGGACCGAAAACGAATCGAAAACAAAGCATATGATGCTGCCAAACGTGTGACCCCGGTTAACGCTTAACACACATCTCAATCCGAATCCGAACCGTCACTTCCCTCGTCCTCGCTGTCCTCGAGCTCCGGCATCGGGAAGCGAAGATTGTTACTATTTATTATTATACTCAGCACTGTTGTACTAAAACACGTTTAGAAGGAAAATAAAGTTATTACGATACTTGGATAGATGGACTTTTTCGTTGTTGCTTCAAATGGTCGTCCTCATATGGATTCCCATCTATCGTTTGCCCAATAAAATGAGCATCGTTGAGGTGACCATGATAGCTTCAGAGTTGAAAGATGTCAACAGAATGATACCAGACAACCCAAGAGGCGTATTCACCTTCACCATTCACCAAGAAGTATTCCTTTAGAGTACTTCTTTTAGTGACTTAGCCATCTTACTGTTACCCCTGCGGAGACTCCTGAAAACCGAAATAAAAAGACGAGCAATCAACGAGTTTGCTTGAATACTTAGTAAATTGAATGATCGAGTATATTTGCTTCGTTCCACAATTACATTCCACGTACGTAAAACGGTTGCGATACGGTGAGTCGCCTCGCACAACTCTCCCGGTCTGCTGCTAGTAGTGGCTATTTGGGCTAAGGTAGGTAGATGGTGTCGATAGTAAAAGCAGCTATCAACAGAAGGGCGTTCTCGTATCGTTGCGCTCTAATTTAATTCGCTAACATTTTGATTATAACTATCGTTTTGAATGGTGTGGAACAGTTTCCTCGAACAGGAGGGAGAGTGTACATTTATTTACACTAGATGCATTTTTTCATCCCATTAATGAACTAATTATAATATGCGCCTACTTTATCTCGTTTTACTATTCAACTCGTACTGAATTCTACATCTACCTTATACTCCTACCTTCTTTCGCGCGCTCTATCTCTCTCTCCTAACTCTCTGGGAGTGTGAGCGTGGAGGAAAAATAAAAAAAACTAAAAAGAAGTAATAAAATTCACCTTAAAGGTAAGATACAGATGCAAAATGGGAAATGGAAGATTGTTGCCCATTCGAGCTTGTTAAGAACTGATAAGGTTGTGGTTGAAAAGGAACCGTATGTGTGCTGGTAGCGACCGCGAGCAGCACCATATGCACCTCTTCCGAGGGCAATCAATCCTGTTTAAAGCGGATAAACAACATGCGGTCCTGGCCCGGAGTCCGGCGGGAAGTACGTTCGCGTAAATCTTGCGGAAAGCGAAGATCTCGGGCTTGTTTACAACCATTGATCGCAACGTCGGGGGCGTACATTCTTGCGAGATGCATTCGAGCTGATCCGGACGTGTTCCGGTTAGTGGCAGTGTAAGAAGAACCAACTGGAAGATTATGGAGCTGGAAGAGTCCGTTACTAAAAGGAAGGGACATTAGGAGACGATCTTCTTGTCAGTCTAAAACTTCGAATAATGCCCTGTCTGTTTGGCCTGCTTGCTAACTTGAGCGGCTTGCTTCATTCAAGATCTGAACTCTTTCTACCATAGCCTACTCGGGAACACTATGGTATCCACGAACGATGGTAATTATCACCTGCAACACTCGCCGAGGTGCAACCGGCAAATATGGCCGAAAGCAATTTGGACAACATTCGCGTGGAGTTCGGACGCCGCCGTTCTGTTGGCGAAAATAATTATATCTCCCCGCGGCATTTCTCAATCTCGTGTGTGCGAATCTGTGCAAAAGGGTATGTCCGGTGTCACCTTCGCCACCATGGACGCTATGGCGCTGGAGCTTCATCCATTTTCTCAAGCTCTGCTCTCTGCAGTTGGTTTAGCCACGGCGTGGTTGGTTGGCAAGGGGGAGCGGTCGTCGGACTGTGCGTGTCGGCGGTTTCTGCAGACCGGTTTTATGCCGGAGGAACCGTTAAAAGTAGGATAGTAATTGATTGTGGGGTATGTTTGCTTGGCAGATTATCGTCCACCGTTGCGTATGGATGGAAGAGCAAAAAAAAGGAAAGTATTCACCTTTTAGGGAGGACCTCTATCCATACGTATCCCAACTCAATTCAAATTAAATGCACACCAGTGTAAGTCTATCAAAATTTAAGGCACAGAAAATGCTTAAATAGCCAACCAAACAGCATCGAGAAGTGGAACGAGGGTTGATTAATAGGGCACCGAATCGCGCTAATGTCAACTGTTGCACCATTATTGGGGTTTCGGGTGATTATTTTTAGCTTTGTCTAGCAGGAGGAGTTAGGTAGTGTTCCATCCTCGGTTGGCATTTGCAAGCCAACTGCGTGGAGAAGCCGTGATTTTCAGTTCTGTTGGGTAATACCCGGCGCGACTGTCGGAAATCGAGAAGAAAATGGGTTTGTTTTGGGTTGAAACCTTTGTGGAACGTACACGCAAACGAAAAGCCAACAAGATAATGTCAACCCATGGTGTCTAAGCTTTGAAAGCAAAAAATACATTCAATAACTTCGTGGAAGATCGCCCAACATAATACTCTAACCCACTGATATGCATTCCTTCACAACATCCACAAGATCGGAACGGGATTTTTCGTTGCCGAACCGGTCGAACCGCTTGGAGGCGGTCGGAGAACCGGTCCCAGTTTGGCCAGCCGGCCGGTTTAAGAGCAAGAGAGCTGGAAACGCAACGCGGAGAGAGAGAGAGAGAGAGAGAGAGAGAGAGAGAGAAAGGCGAAGCCGTGAGCGAACCGGTTCATCTCATGCCGCCGTTTCTACAGCAACCAACATGCTAGGGATGGACAGTTCAGTTTGGACGGACTACTACGTCGCCTTGTCTTGTGTAACTTTTCATTCCTGCGCGAAACAACATTCAAATTTCGCATGAAAAGAACAATAAAATCAACCGAAATAATTGTTTAGGTGGCCCCTTTTTCTTTGATAACCTATTCAATTAAGATTTGTTGTTAAAAAAAACATAGCAAATTAAAAATGCAATCTATAGAATGCCTACAGTGCTGACAGGGTTCATAAACACCCCAGGGCTAAGCGAGGCAGGCTTTGCATTGCACATCTTAGCCTCTTTCTTTTACTTTATACACTCTTCAAAGTGCCACCTGTGCACATATTGTTGAGTCAAACTAGCGCAAAGAGTAATATTTTCTATGTTCTGTGAAGTTATTTTCTAAGCAACTAAAACTCAATAAGAAAAAAATAAATGAAAAAAGAAACAGGTCAAACTTGGCATGTTGCCTTCTACTTCAAATGCCTCAGAAATAGTCTAATCTTGCTACACGCCGTGCTTGCCCATCTCTAGCACTACGCCGCTGAACTGTTCGCGCTCAACACGCGTATGCGCTGAGCAAACGACGCATCAACAAACAGTGAAAGACGCGAGACCACCGCAACCGGTTGAACGCGGAACGCACAAACGGGGCTTCCGTGCGGACAGCTCCCAATTCCGCGGAACAACAGGAAACAGTGCACCCCAAAACGGCGGCGATAAGTGAAGCTGCTGTGTGAAAACATTGCGTTGAATGGAAAGCAACGCATCTAATGCTGAAGTAAACAAGTGGAACTCCGCGCGGAGCGGTGCCATTTGGGAGTGAAACAAAGTGAAACGAAACCGTTCGTTAAACAAAGCAAAAGAAAAACACACAAACATGTCACAAAGTGTAACAGAATAACGAAAAGTAAAAGTCGTAACAGCAAAAAGGTAAACAAAAGTGTCCCTCTTGCTTCCGGCGGTACCGCGACGAGTGATGCTCGCGAAAGTCACGTTTCGCGTTACGAATGTGCAGTTGGGCAGTTGTTCGTGATTTTCGTCACCCGACTGTGCATGGTTGGCACGTGTTCGGGTGCTCCGTG
>KZ071711.1:19270-31325 GCA_002091845.1 Anopheles cracens | reverse complement strand
GGTGGAGAAAGTCGCGTGCGCCGCTTCTGTCCATGTTTGTTATGCTCCCAAACCTCCCCGTGATCGACGAGAGTCTAATGAAGCGCGCACATGGTTTTCAATTGCACCCATGAGAGATTTCATCCACGCTGTCGGCGTCGCGCCGTTTGTTAATTGATGCAAACAGCAGAGCAGCGCTAGAAAACCGACTCATAAAGCAATCTGTCATGCTCGCTTTCTCTGCGGTAAAGGAAAACCGCAACATCCATTGGAGGGAAAACGGTTAAGGTTCGCATCCCACGTAGCGAGCTACGAAGAAAATGATCCGGATGCGAGGACTATTCCTGCTCCTGATCACGGTCTGACTGATCACGGTTAATGGATCCATCAAAGTACACGTGGATTTACCGCGCTACAGCTTGTAATTGCACGTAGGAGGCCGTGGATCACGCTGGGACCTGCAATTAACTGCAGCGGACTGACAGATACCGTTCCATAGATTTCTCCAATCAAACGATCGCTACAGAGAACGCTAAGTCGCTGTGCCACTCCAGCCCAACCGTCCCAACGTTAGCTAGAATGTCTGACCTTCTCTGCTTCTGCCACCAGATCTCCCGATCCCCGCACGAAATGTGATCTCTTTGCGCTGAACTTTAGAGTTAGTTCTTGGAGTGGTCGTGCGTGGCACAACAGCCCCGCAGTGATCTAGAACCATGTCTAGCAGAACGCACGCCGAATAAAGCGAACAAGCGGTGGGAGTACGCAAATATCTCGCGCGTTGGAGCGATCCATTAAAATCTCTATCACACATTCGCACCACGCGGTTTGCCTGCCGTTTGCTTCCACGTCCACCTCCACTTGGATAGCACAGCAAGATCCAGCCGACCTACGGAAGCGTCGGAGAGCTGTTCTCTAGTCCTACGGCAGCAGTGCAGGTACGGTGTGTGTGGTGATGGTGGGATAACTAAACACCTTTTACTTTTACGTCCTGTACCTCCTTCGCTTCTCGGTTAGATTAGACCGTGGAAGCGTACACCCGCGGATAGGGCGAGTTTGATTGCTTGTCGTGACGAACTGACGGTTGAGTGCGGGAGGAGAAATTAAAATGTAGAACACGGAAGAGTCTACCTTCCAGTAGTGGACAAGACTTTACGGAGAGCTGCGCCAATTAGGCTGCAGTACGCTCTAAAACGTAAGCGTCTCAAAACGATCTTTGAGTATCACTTAGAAGAATCGGTTCGTTTCGGCAAACAGACCACATGTGCATCAGGAACAGAAAGATCTTGAAGTACTCATGCACGAGAAAAGCATACGAGAAATCGTTACTAATGACGGTCCACCCTCGGAACGAAAAACACATCGCCCGTAGATGTGGTGGACCGAATCACAAACTCGCTGGCATAACAATTGGCTGCATTACCTTTTCTTTTCCACTCTCATTATTCCGCAGGCCGTTCCGAGCACGCTCGCAGGAGGAAGAAACGCCTAAAACGGGAACAGAAAGAGATCGGATCAACACACCCGGGCGCGCACGCAGCTGAGTCGTTGACCTTGAGGCGATTTAGTTTTCGGTGAGACGCCGGTAAGATCATCTTCGCTCTCTCTCTCTCGCGCCCACCACGCCATGCCATCCGGCACGGCGCCGGAACGAAAGCCGGACTACTTTATCGGTTCTACGGGGCGTCCCATACCGACGTCGTCCCATTTCACCGCGACGACGATGCACCGCCGTTCCGGTTCAGGTGGTCGTTCGGAAGAGGGTGGTGCTAGGAACAGCAAGCTGAGCAAACACTTACACAATCTAACGATACGGAATGGAGCGGCAGCAAACGACCGCCATGGACCTATCAATAGTAAAGCGGAGAGTGGTGATATAACGACGGCGATAGTAAACGCCACCGGACGGAGCACGGTTGGGTCGAGCGGCGGCAGCGGGTGGTCCACGACGCCGACTAACTACCCGAAAACTGGATCCAGATCGTCGGGTGGCCAACAGCGTGGGCAGCAGGCAGCAGCAGCAGTAGATCGAACCCGATCGGTAACGTCACCCGCTCCACGATTGCTCAGTGCACGGGGCGCTAGCACAGCAAGATCCAGCCGACCTACGGAAGCGTCGGAGAGCTGTTCTCTAGTCCTACGGCAGCAGTGCAGGTACGGTGTGTGTGGTGATGGTGGGATAACTAAACACCTTTTACTTTTACGTCCTGTACCTCCTTCGCTTCTCGGTTAGATTAGACCGTGGAAGCGTACACCCGCGGATAGGGCGAGTTTGATTGCTTGTCGTGACGAACTGACGGTTGAGTGCGGGAGGAGAAATTAAAATGTAGAACACGGAAGAGTCTACCTTCCAGTAGTGGACAAGACTTTACGGAGAGCTGCGCCAATTAGGCTGCAGTACGCTCTAAAACGTAAGCGTCTCAAAACGATCTTTGAGTATCACTTAGAAGAATCGGTTCGTTTCGGCAAACAGACCACATGTGCATCAGGAACAGAAAGATCTTGAAGTACTCATGCACGAGAAAAGCAATCGGCAATTTCGGAACACACAGTGGGTAACCATTTTTGGACACACGCACACACGCGGGATGCATTGAAGGTTCGTGATAGGAAGATTCGTTCACGGAATGGCGGAGGAATAACAATTGCGATCGTACGCGTGCCGTATATGTGAACCGGCAGGAAAAAAGGCGATAAGGTCAGCGCAAAATTTATCTCCGCCATTCCCCGCGAGTGTCCTTTTACGGGGTTGCGAAATTGTATATGACAATAAATTTTACCCCAAGAGACCCTGGAGAGGGTTTGATTTATTGTTCTGTGCCATTTGAGCGGATTTATTGTCCCCTTTGAGCAGCATAATTCTTTATGTAAGCCTCCCTCTCAAGAGGTAGATAGCTTTATTAAGATTTTAAACACTAACAACGTGTTAAGTAAGTGATTTTGTCGTGCAGATTGCCAATTGCACCTAAGCCTTAAAGCATGTAATGTAAATTATTTATATTAATAATTATTATCTATTGATTCGTTACTTTGCCACATATTTTATGATGTGGCATTGTTATGTAAATGTAAATGTAAAGAAGATTGCATACCTTTGGGTTGATTCTGCACTAAAAAAACACTATGAACGTTGTATTCGATATTTCTACACGTGTTTTTAGCTTTTTTATCTTTTATCTTTCATCTCAATAGCCTTATTTGCAAACTGATACCATAATCTCGTGTCGCGCTGTGACATCACTTTCACGTTCGCTCAAACTGAGGTCTCATCGATGTGCCTCTGTTTTATTTGATTGGAATGTGTTCGGGGTGGATTTGCGATAAGCAGCCGTTGCAGTAATTGAGCTAATAAGAGTGGCTACTTCAGGGAGTTATCGTCCATCCCACCTCCCTCCGCTGTGCTGACGACTGAAGAGAACCGAAGTACTTCAGATTTCTCTTCCTGCTCAATTAGCGTTTCGCGATTGATCCAAGTGGATCACTTCACAGCGTGACTGTGAACGGTTCGAGTGGAATATGATCTCAAATGCAACGAAACTTCTCGAGCCAACAGGGACAAGACAACAAGACACCAACCTTCCACTTTGAGTAAATCTCTCTGAGGCTTTTTTTCATAAAACCCAACAGCTCAACCGTAACCGAAACAATCAATACGTCCTCGCCCACACGGCACGCCATCGGTAATCAAATTAAACGCACCAGACATTGAATCAATTGATCGTTTAATGATGAATTCGTTCGAGAGTGATGAAGTGGAGGGAGGTTTCCAAACCACACCACTACTGAGGTCTCCAGGTTTGTCGCGTTTTTGTTTTTTCATATCGGCAATTTCGGAACACACAGTGGGTAACCATTTTTGGACACACGCACACACGCGGGATGCATTGAAGGTTCGTGATAGGAAGATTCGTTCACGGAATGGCGGAGGAATAACAATTGCGATCGTACGCGTGCCGTATATGTGAACCGGCAGGAAAAAAGGCGATAAGGTCAGCGCAAAATTTATCTCCGCCATTCCCCGCGAGTGTCCTTTTACGGGGTTGCGAAATTGTATATGACAATAAATTTTACCCCAAGAGACCCTGGAGAGGGTTTGATTTATTGTTCTGTGCCATTTGAGCGGATTTATTGTCCCCTTTGAGCAGCATAATTCTTTATGTAAGCCTCCCTCTCAAGAGGTAGATAGCTTTATTAAGATTTTAAACACTAACAACGTGTTAAGTAAGTGATTTTGTCGTGCAGATTGCCAATTGCACCTAAGCCTTAAAGCATGTAATGTAAATTATTTATATTAATAATTATTATCTATTGATTCGTTACTTTGCCACATATTTTATGATGTGGCATTGTTATGTAAATGTAAATGTAAAGAAGATTGCATACCTTTGGGTTGATTCTGCACTAAAAAAATTCACTAAGTGTCGAATAGGGTACAGTGCGAAGTGATAAGACATGTTGTTAGGGGAACAACTATATCTTACAAGAATTGATGAATTTACGATTTAAAAAAAACTTCTCTATTAAACACTGAGGTGTTCCGAAATTCCCACATTACTTATCACTTGTTATTTGCAAACTGATACCATAATCTCGTGTCGCGCTGTGACATCACTTTCACGTTCGCTCAAACTGAGGTCTCATCGATGTGCCTCTGTTTTATTTGATTGGAATGTGTTCGGGGTGGATTTGCGATAAGCAGCCGTTGCAGTAATTGAGCTAAAAGTACTCATGCACGAGAAAAGCATACGAGAAATCGTTACTAATGACGGTCCACCCTCGGAACGAAAAACACATCGCCCGTAGATGTGGTGGACCAGTTTAAAACCGCGCGAAAAAGTATCATAGGCCCACAGAAACAAAGCGCAACGAACACCACTTCTACTGGGCGCGCATGCAAATGGGTCACAGAAATGCCAGCCAGGTTGTTGGCGCTTGGGTGGGTGCTGTGCTTGGTCAGCAGCGCGGGGTCTAGTTTTGCAGCGATTTTTGCATAATGATTTGGCCGGTGCATTATTTGAAAGTGATACATGGAATTGTTTTGCTTCGCTGCCCAATAAACTGACCTACATTCGAGCACCCGCTCAGCTGGGTGCTGGTTTGTTGTGGGGTGATGTTTTGCTTCCCGGATGCCTTTGAGACATTGAAATGGACGTAGAATGAATGTTTCGTCGTTCCGACTGATAGATGGGAGCTGTGTTTGCGCTGGAATGTTAACGATACAATGGATAGCGTTAATGTATGTAGCGCTGCTGGGAAATTGTTGGACATAGGGGCGTTTTGTGCAAATTCCTCGCCCATAGCGTTATCGTAGGCGACGATCGACAAGTATCAGGCGTATACTGTGAGGCCTGTAGGGGGGAATTGCAAGAAACATGCACAGCGAGCGCAACCAGCAGCGTGCAACCTTATCGAACCGCGCGAATGATATAACGATTTCGTAGGAAAGCAGGAAATAATGGAAGTATCTATCACTAAGTGTCGAATAGGGTACAGTGCGAAGTGATAAGACATGTTGTTAGGGGAACAACTATATCTTACAAGAATTGATGAGATTAGACCGTGGAAGCGTACACCCGCGGATAGGGCGAGTTTGATTGCTTGTCGTGACGAACTGACGGTTGAGTGCGGGAGTAGAAATTAAAACGTAGAACACGAGAGAGTCTAATTTCCAGTAGTGGACAAGACTTTACGGAGAGCTGCACTAATTGAGCTGCAGTGCGTTCTAAACCTTATGCGTCTCAAAACGATCTCGGCAAACAGACCACATGTGCATCAGGAACAGAAAGATCTTGAAGTACTCATTCCCGAGAAAAGCATACGAGAAATCGTTACTAATGACGGTCCACCCTCGGAACGAAAAACACATCGCCCGTAGATGTGGTGGACCAGTTTAAAACCGCGCGAAAAAGTATCATAGGCCCACAGAAACAAAGCGCAACGAACACCACTTCTACTGGGCGCGCATGCAAATGGGTCACAGAAATGCCAGCCAGGTTGTTGGCGCTTGGGTGGGTGCTGTGCTTGGTCAGCAGCGCGGGGTCTAGTTTTGCAGCGATTTTTGCATAATGATTTGGCCGGTGCATTATTTGAAAGTGATACATGGAATTGTTTTGCTTCGCTGCCCAATAAACTGACCTACATTCGAGCACCCGCTCAGCTGGGTGCTGGTTTGTTGTGGGGTGATGTTTTGCTTCCCGGATGCCTTTGAGACATTGAAATGGACGTAGAATGAATGTTTCGTCGTTCCGACTGATAGATGGGAGCTGTGTTTGCGCTGGAATGTTAACGATACAATGGATAGCGTTAATGTATGTAGCGCTGCTGGGAAATTGTTGGACATAGGGGCGTTTTGTGCAAATTCCTCGCCCATAGCGTTATCGTAGGCGACGATCGACAAGTATCAGGCGTATACTGTGAGGCCTGTAGGGGGGAATTGCAAGAAACATGCACAGCGAGCGCAACCAGCAGCGTGCAACCTTATCGAACCGCGCGAATGATATAACGATTTCGTAGGAAAGCAGGAAATAATGGAAGTATCTATCACTAAGTGTCGAATAGGGTACAGTGCGAAGTGATAAGACATGTTGTTAGGGGAACAACTATATCTTACAAGAATTGATGCATTTACGATTAAAAAAAAACTTCTCTATTACACACTGTGGTGTTCCGAAATTCCCACATTTCTTATCACTTCTTATTTGCAAACTGATACCATAATCTCGTGTCGCGCTGTGACATCACTTTCACGTTCGCTCAAACTGAGGTCTCATCGATGTGCCTCTGTTTTATTTGATTGGAATGTGTTCGGGGTGGATTTGCGATAAGCAGCCGTTGCAGTAATTGAGCTAATAAGAGTGGCTACTTCAGGGAGTTATCGTCCATCCCACCTCCCTCCGCTGTGCTGACGACTGAAGAGAACCGAAGTACTTCAGATTTCTCTTCCTGCTCAATTAGCGTTTCGCGATTGATCCAAGTGGATCACTTCACAGCGTGACTGTGAACGGTTCGAGTGGAATATGATCTCAAATGCAACGAAACTTCTCGAGCCAACAGGGACAAGACAACAAGACACCAACCTTCCACTTTGAGTAAATCTCTCTGAGGCTTTTTTTCATAAAACCCAACAGCTCAACCGTAACCGAAACAATCAATACGTCCTCGCCCACACGGCACGCCATCGGTAATCAAATTAAACGCACCAGACATTGAATCAATTGATCGTTTAATGATGAATTCGTTCGAGAGTGATGAAGTGGAGGGAGGTTTCCAAACCACACCACTACTGAGGTCTCCAGGTTTGTCGCGTTTTTGTTTTTTCATATCGGCAATTTCGGAACACACAGTGGGTAACCATTTTTGGACACACGCACACACGCGGGATGCATTGAAGGTTCGTGATAGGAAGATTCGTTCACGGAATGGCGGAGGAATAACAATTGCGATCGTACGCGTGCCGTATATGTGAACCGGCAGGAAAAAAGGCGATAAGGTCAGCGCAAAATTTATCTCCGCCATTCCCCGCGAGTGTCCTTTTACGGGGTTGCGAAATTGTATATGACAATAAATTTTACCCCAAGAGACCCTGGAGAGGGTTTGATTTATTGTTCTGTGCCATTTGAGCGGATTTATTGTCCCCTTTGAGCAGCATAATTCTTTATGTAAGCCTCCCTCTCAAGAGGTAGATAGCTTTATTAAGATTTTAAACACTAACAACGTGTTAAGTAAGTGATTTTGTCGTGCAGATTGCCAATTGCACCTAAGCCTTAAAGCATGTAATGTAAATTATTTATATTAATAATTATTATCTATTGATTCGTTACTTTGCCACATATTTTATGATGTGGCATTGTTATGTAAATGTAAATGTAAAGAAGATTGCATACCTTTGGGTTGATTCTGCACTAAAAAAAACACTATGAACGTTGTATTCGATATTTCTACACGTGTTTTTAGCTTTTTTATCTTTTATCTTTCATCTCAATAGCTCTTTCATCTTCACGAAACAAACTAATATTCAGAAAATATGTTTCATCTTTCCCAGATATTCCAACCACCACAAGCAACTGGACAATCGGTTAAGCTATCAGCGGAGCTACGATCGTAACATATTTGGGTTTGACCAACGGATGGACCAGTTCGTACTGCCTCCACTACAGATCTGAATCCCAGCCCGTAGCCTCGTAAAAAAAATATTAGACAGACAAAAACTCTCAAAATACTTCATAAGACTAGCTTCGTCCCTAACCGGGAAGAATACAATCCCGGATAATAATAAAAAAAAAAAATTTACACATAGGAATTTGAAAAATTCATTTCACTGACCTGAACAGATTGTCCGAAATCAGCAGCATCTCGACGGCCTGCGCGTCAGCCGCCCTGCAGACGTGCTTCTTGCCGTAGAACGCTTTCGCCGGTTCGAGCTGCAGCGTGGTGTAGAACGTTTCTAAAAAAAAAAATTTACACATAGGAATTTGAAAAATTCATTTCACTGACCTGAACAGATTGTCCGAAATCAGCAGCATCTCGACGGCCTGCGCGTCAGCCGCCCTGCAGACGTGCTTCTTGCCGTAGAACGCTTTCGCCGGTTCGAGCTGCAGCGTGGTGTAGAACGTTTCTAGCGCTTTCACCTCACCGGCTGCCTTGGTGTCGGACATTTTCGCGATAACGGCCGAATCCTGAAGCACCTCTAGTGGGGGGAAAGAAATAATTATAGAATGTTGATTAAATACATTGTCTATACTGTTCCGTATGCTGTTATTTTTTACATCTTTAGTGCTCACCTTTAAGAGAGTGTTTGAATCCCGAAGACGCATGAACCAGCATGAATTTACTTTTATTATCTATCAGCACCTACAATTGAATAAAGTCCATTAGAACACTTCCTTGCTGAAGTGCCGCACGGCACACTTACCTTGTTGTCAGTCTTAACAGCCTGTTGGAACATATACTCGTAGAACTGATCCTTCACAAAGCCAGGCGACGCGATGAGCACACACTTCACCACGTCAAAGTTTACGTGGCGCAGGATGCCCTGCATGACGGCGTCGTAGAACTTCGACAGACCCTTCTCGTGCTGCTGCACATTGCCCTTTCGTTTGCGGGGAATCGCCACGTCGATCTTGCTCCGCACCAGCGTCATGCTGGACGTGATCAGACAGACGTGGGCCAACCCGTCCTGCATGATGACGGCTGCCACGTCCGCATTTTGCGTCACATCGCAGGCCATCTCAATGCGCTCCAGCGCGATCGTGTCCCATTCTGGCTTCATGAGCGTGAACGCGCGGTTCACTTCCAGATCGATCGTGTGGTATGCGCCCATCTGTAGGACCGAAGAGAGAGCTATGGTTAGCAACACAAAGGATGACGGTTTGGACAAAAAGCATCATCGTACCTTTACGAACTGATTCTCCTCGATGTTACGGCCCTTGAGACGCAGCACCTGGGCCTGGGTGTCGAAATCGATCGACTCGACGCTGATTGTGAGTGTCGTTCGCACGCGGCTGCTACTGGACGAGCCTGTTGCAGATTCATTTTGTACCTGAATCGGATGATAGGAGGAACCGTGATAAAAAAACACTATGAACGTTGTATTCGATATTTCTACACGTGTTTTTAGCTTTTTTATCTTTTATCTTTCATCTCAATAGCTCTTTCATCTTCACGAAACAAACTAATATTCAGAAAATATGTTTCATCTTTCCCAGATATTCCAACCACCACAAGCAACTGGACAATCGGTTAAGCTATCAGCGGAGCTACGATCGTAACATATTTGGGTTTGACCAACGGATGGACCAGTTCGTACTGCCTCCACTACAGATCTGAATCCCAGCCCGTAGCCTCGTAAAAAAAATATTAGACAGACAAAAACTCTCAAAATACTTCATAAGACTAGCTTCGTCCCTAACCGGGAAGAATACAATCCCGGATAATAATAAAAAAAAAAATGTCGTTCGCACGCGGCTGCTACTGGACGAGCCTGTTGCAGATTCATTTTGTACCTGAATCGGATGATAGGAGGAACCGTGAGGGTGAATTGTTGTCACTTTGGAATGGGGACATTCCGTTTGCTCTCACCTTACGGATCGTGCTGCTGCGAACCTGATCACCTTCCGCGATAAGATTGTACGCGTGCCACATATCCTCCGGCTCTTCGGGTATCAGGGTAACGCTCCTGTAACCAAGGAAACCATCCCGGTTAAACTATTTTACGCCCAGCTGTGTGAACTGCAAACACTTACCCATCGCCCGTCTTGTCGACGTTCTTGCGGACCAGCTTCATCGTCGAAGATGTGTGTTGTGTGGTTGGGAGAACTGGGGAAACGCTGCTCTGGCGGACCCTTTACTTGCAGCAACTCATTAGCCGGTCACAGGTGGAGTTTGCGGTATGATTTTCTAGTTAAAGTGCTGCACATTTTTGCCGGTGATTTGTTTTCACGCCGCGTTTTTTTGCGAAAAGACAGGATTCCACGTTTGTTTTGACGAAATGTCAACATCGGAAAGGGACCCACGTAGCAGACGGTAGGGTTATGTGACGCTATGAGAACTTTGAATTACGATAGATTATTCAATTGTACAATGTCGTCTGTTTGTTAATTTAAAAAAGTAATATGAAAAATTGATCAAAACAAAAAAGAGGGCATACATTTGTTCAAAAACTGAATTATTTCCCATTTCACGGATAATCTGGTGCCAGACTGATTGTTTAACGAACGCCCATTAGCACAGCATTGCCGTTTGGGTAGATCGTTGTAAATTTTGAACCCACTGCTATAAACGGTCCACGAAAACAGCGCCATTTGTCATCGTGACAACGGCACGACTATCGCAAAAAATATCAAAACAAATAGAAAACTTACAGGATAATTTGTATGAAAAATTGTTCAATAATTCGCGAGACATGTAGTGCAGTGCAAAAACTAGTGTAACAAGGAAAAAAGGACCCCATTGAATGAGGTTCCGAGCGTCAATCCTTGCAGGATACGATCCTAGACACTCGCAACAACAGTTGTTTACATTTCGCTACGGCCTCCCACGGCATATATCCTTTTTGGAGCAGACGCACACGAATTACAAAACAACGGCTTCGGTGGCGTTAAACAACTGCCTCCCCGTCGCAGCGAGAGCGCTCCACAATGGAACCGGAACCGTGTGCGGACTTTAAGATGGAATCGTTGGAAAGTTTCGAGCCATTGGTCAATCCCATTCGGCAGTATCGAAATCGCTCGAAGCGAACCCTGAAGACGGGTGAAGAGGTAAGAGGCGCGGGGAGAGAGAAGGCTGCGGCGATTGGTGGTAAAATGTGGTAATGTTTGCTATTCCCAACACTTTCAATTAGAAACTGGCGGAAGTTTTGGCGAAGATTGCGTCCCTGCAGAAGAGCACCGACAAGACGGACGGCATCGACCGGACAAAGGTGCGCACATACAACGTGAAGCTGCGGCTGCGGAAGAGCCTCCTGTACAGGTGTTTCGACTGCGGCAGTTGCTTCGCCAATCCAGACTTTCTCGAACTGCACGAAAAGTCGCACACGGAGCCGGGCAAGTGCGACATCGATCTGCGTGCGGAACCGATCGAGACGGAGATGAGCCTGAAGCAGAACGCTTGGTTCGTGGGTGAGGATTTCGGCGGTGAGGACGATGCGGACGGTGGCGATGGGGAGCATATCGTGCAGCTCGACTGTACGGTGGAGGAGGGCGTACTACGTGACACCGGCGACAGTTAATATTTAGTTAAGTTGGGAAAGGGGACACTTTTTGACAAAGAGCTAGAGGCTTTCTGATCATGTTAAGTGGGAGCGCGGGAGGGAGTATTTTTACTCATGTGATACGTTGGGAATTTGGTGCGATAATTTTCAATTAAATCAAACAAAGTTGCTAGAGTAGCTAGTTGAATTTGGGGTGCAATAATAGTAGAATAAAACCATTGAAATGATAAATAACGTGCGTATGAATTTTGTTAGGTTGTCAGACTATACTGAAAATGCATTGCATACTTTTTAAAACCATTGAAATGATAAATAACGTGCGTATGAATTTTGTTAGGTTGTCAGACTATACTGAAAATGCATTGCATACTT
>KZ071711.1:7654-19260 GCA_002091845.1 Anopheles cracens | reverse complement strand
CTTTTAGGCGCTAGTTTTGTTTTTTTCGCAAGAAATGTGTAAATAGTTTATTATATTCCTAGTCATGGGCTGTTATTTCATTATTTTACACAACAATTGTCCAATGTTGTAGCCAACATGGACATAATGCGGTTTGGAGATTGCATACTTTTGGGCTGATTTAACAGTGCTGTGCAGCACTCATGCCTTATTAACGCATTATTAATCATTTTTATGACAGTTTAATGAATATTTCACGGTGGGATGCTCGTTGGAAACGTAATTGACTATTTTATGTAGCCTTGTCAACGGAGCAGGGTTCATAAAAAGCTTTATCAATACCACACGGCAACAGCCAAACTAGTCAAAAGCTAGAGAATGAAACATACCGGCTGGAATAGAACAGAAATGTTCAGCACGCGATTGGTGGATCCGGGTATGGAAATCGCACCCGAATTTGCATACCTCCCAATTTAGCCCGTGAAAGGGCGTTATCTGAAATGGAAAATTGGCAAAACCTCTGCACCGGACTTTAGCCACCTTAGCCCCGCGCCCTGCGGAGAGTAGCTTTAATTGGTAAATAAATTCACCCCGCTGTTTGGCGGGGCATCACCTGCATGGTGATTCCGTTCGTCCGGTGCCAAAGAATGTTATGGTCATGTCGGACTATCGTTGTTTTTTGTTTCCGTTGTTCCAACTACTACTGCCAAACTGTAGCTACAGCAAAATCGGACATAAAACACAAACGGATTTCGGTGCAGCAATACATGCAGGCATTGAATCGGATCCGTTCCGACAGCGAGCCACGGCTGCTGTTGTAAAGTGTTTTTGTGTGTTTTGCCATAACAGAAATGGACGAAAATCATCAAACCTTTTGAATGCTATCCAACTACCGGGGAGGTATGTGCGTTTTTTGTTTGTCGATGTAGTATTTATGTAGAATGTAGTTTTTTTTCTCTCTCACCGGGGAACCCCACCTAGAGTGGTGTTCACGATCAATTGAGTTCGCTTTCCGGGTGAATAGCTTCCGATTGGGGTGATGCGTTTTAATTGATAACCCCACCGTACGTTGTAAAACATGGCGATTGATTTCTTTTCTCCCTCTCTCTGCCGTGCGAGTTTCGATACGTCCACTCCACACGCGTACCTGTGTCAATGGTAATTTTTTGTTTCAACAGACAGTCTGACTTTCATCGTAAAAGCCCCGAAACATTCCGGCGAAATCATTCCTCTGGGATGAATGTGTCGGTCCCATTATGCCAATGGAAGGAAGCATTAATAGGGGGGAAAACGGATGTTTTTCTTTTCCGAAGGTACAGGATTCTTTTATATTCTCTGATAGGTAATGTTTCGCATCCGTTACCCATGGTCGTTAGAATTAATTAGCTTCTTTTCGTTCACTGTATCTCTTTGTATCGCACAGGTTTGATCGTTCGGTGTCATTCTCATTGTGTGTCTTATCAATTGGAATTAGATGGATCACTTAAACACATGTTTCCTTCTAGAATGTTGAAATGAATTCTTTCATCGGAAAACTGCATACTTTCAGGCGAAGATAAGCGTAGTCGACAACGTAAGCGCTTAAATCTATGTAAATTGAATAATAATTTTCTTCATGTTTGTGTCTCTTAGGTTGTTTTCTTCGTAAAAATTCCTCAAAAAAATGTTATCTACACATTATATTTAATGTCCTCCGCTATAAACATTAAGTCCCACGGCGAACCGTCGGTGATTATCAGATAGCGGAAATCTTTTTCATCATTGCCACGTCGTGTCGGAAAATGAAAGGGTTCCAGCGATGGTTTCCTCTCCGTCCGATACTGCCACAGTCCATTGACACAGATTTAGAATTCCTTCATGCCTATCTACCCTTAATGGCATTTTTTTCAATCTCTTCCCGTCAGCAAGGAGTCGTGGAAGAATCTCTCTCCCTCTCTCTTGCGCGCCTTCGCTGGTTCCACTGTGCTTAAGAATCGATCTTTGCCACTACCGTCGGTTTCGTTGTTTTCCGGAACCTCCCTCCCCCCGAACACTGGCCAGCGTGCGTCGATAAAGGCGAAATTAATTCACGCTGGGCGGCTCTAATTATTCGGATTTCCTTCTTCGATTGCATATTCTACCGGCATTATCGGCCAGACATTGGATGAATCGAACGATATTTTCAATCTGTCCGTCGCGGGGGCAGTTGGGAACATATTAAAGATAGAGCCAACCGGTGCGGAAACGCAAAACCACGATTAAAATCGAACGGTATCTTTCGATTGGGCAGACCGGGGAAATGGTACTTTAACCGGAAAAACAAACAACGCAACAACGACCAGCCGCTGCAAGGAGTAGGAACAAAAACAATCTCAATTGTTTAGTATGCAGTATTGTTTTTTATGCGAAAATTCAGCATTCATTTGCATTTTCTTTCAAAAGGGAAATAGAATTTTCTCGGTAAAATAGAAGCATACCATATACATTCTCCTTCTCCGCTGTGTGTGTGTTTTTCTTTTCGTTTTCGTAAGCTGTATGTCCGGCGGGGGAAGTGAAACGATGCTAACGATCCGTTGATCCACTCGAATTCGGAGCGCTCTGTCGTTAGGGTCGTTAATTTGTGCTCTTATTTATTCATGCTAGGAATCGTCGGTTACGGGGAACCGTTTGTTTTTCCTTTTTCGGGGGCTTCTTGTCTTTGCATCATTGATTTCCAATTAACGTTTATTAAGCACAATTAGCAGAGGGTCTCATTAGGCTGCGAGTCGGCGGTGGCGACTGTAAGCTTATGTTTTTGATTACAAGTTTTCATTTGTTTCGGGGGTGCTGTGGGCAGTGCGAGAATTGATTAATATTCATTCGAATTCATCCACCAAAACAGTTTAGAACAGTCCCCCAATTGATTAGGAGAGGTGAAATTGAAGGATGTATTAACTTTTTTTTTTTGAAAATCCGTTTCGGATACGAGTCAATGTTCAAATCTTCTTTTTAAATATGCTGCACTATATTAACATTGCATACATTTAGGCGTTGTAGAACAATCCATTATAAAGTGTAAAGTTTGTTTCATAAAGAAAGAGATAAATAGAGCTTTGATGAACCATTAGTAAGGCGTTTTGCAGTAAAGAGAGCTTTTTTTTATATGCACTCGATTGTAAAATTATTTGTAACGGTCATTTTAAGAAATTCAATTTCGATTCAATCTCTCGCTCGAAACGAACGCCCCAAACTAGCGGTCTTTAATTAATCGCAGCCACATTTACAGCTGCATCGTCCACTTAATCGTCCACAGGGCCATTATGTGCTAATAGAGCCTCTAATGAGCCTAAAACCTTGGCTTCATCGCAACATCGTCCATAACTCTCACCGAAAACGTTTTCACCCAATTTCAATTAGCATAATGGAGCTGCCTGGAGTAGGGAAGGCTCACGTCCCAAAGTGGGCCAGCACGGGCCGTGTGACACATTCCGATCGGCCACCGATACGGAAACTGCCAGGAGGCAAATAGCAACACGGACGTCCTTTTTATCTCTACGCGTGGCTTGACAGCTTCCGCTGTCCGCGGAAACGCGAGCCGAAATGAAAACTGTCAACCGCGGGAGGTGGGCCGGTGAGCCAGGAAATTGAATCGGGAACATCATTTCCGGGGTGGTTGTGTAGCTACCGCTCCTGCCCAAACGGTTCGCCCTACCAAACATGCACACGAATGGAAATCGGTTAACTTTTCCGGCCTATTTTTTTTGGTTTGCTTTTGCATTCTAGCCACTTTGCTGCTCGACGCGCGGAGTGGACTGTAAACTGTCATTTCCACCGTCGAGCATGTGGTCACTGCAACGCTGCAGCACATGCACATAAATCATGCATCCTCTAGGGGAGGCTCGGGATGCGATGGGATGGGGTGGTACGGATTTTCTTGTGAATGAAAACTCCTTCCCACGCTACTCTGCTGTTGGAGCGAAGCAGAATACGAAGCGGCTACCGAACGAAGAAAGGAACACAAACCGAGCTCACACTCGCTCTCTGCGCCGACGCATCGAGAAACCGCGTGGTCGCCGGTTTTGCCGGGTTTTCTGCCTATTTTCTCTCCCCGGGGCAGACAATACTCACACCAGCCGTGCGAACCATATGGTTTTACATCAACAAAGCCCCGTTCACGCGCGTTCCACCGTCTCCGTCCAACGCCCGGTAGGAGCTGGGAAATCGGAGAGACCACTCTCTGACGTAAACTGCCACCTGTTTCGCGTAGCGTCGTATCCCTTTCTGGCAGCGTGTGCGAGCAGCTTTCCATCTCGCTTTTTCCCGAGATTTCCCCCTTGTGAAGTACGGCTCTCGCATTTTCCGTTTCGCAGTTGGCCGAGCAAAGCCTGCTGACGTGACGGATGATAATGGTTCAACTGTTAGCAGCGTGAGTACACTTTGTATCACAGTGTGTTTAGTCGTCCGGTGGAAGTCGTTGGATGCGGATCCTGCTGGTGTAGTAGCGCTTCTAGTCGGTTGGTATCGCGTGTGACGTGAATCGGTTACGTAGAGTGTTTGGAGAGACCAACAGTGACGCCGGTGTAATTGTGCTGCAAAAAGAACCGTGCTGTTTGCTGAAAAGAATTCAATCCCCACATGGCGCTCACCAGTGCAAAGTAATTTCGGAAACGGGCTCCTCTGATTTGGCTCCAAGCAACAAGCCCTCACATCGGAAAGCACCGGCAACGCAGAGCACACAGCAGCAGGTAAGCATTTCAAGATAATTGCATCGGATCGGTGCGGTGCACCGGAAGAAGTGTTCCATCGTCGGGCGCCGGGAGAGATTGCACCGATAAGATTGGCTCCCGAGCACCTTGCGACGGACTCGCACACCGGACACCGCACATTGGATTTGTGCGACTTGGGAAATATTTACCCGAAGCGTAATCAATTCCGCATCGACCCATGTGCACCGACAAAGCACAAACACAGGTGCAAGCGTATCCCGTGGAGTGGCCGCCAGGAAGAGTGAGTGTCCAATTACTGCACCCATTGGATGCAATACCCACACGGAGTGGATGAGAAATCACGGCCCGCCGACGACGAAATGAAATGTCAAAGCGAAATGACACAAATTAAGGACGGTGATGACGATTCCATGGGTGTCCTTGATGGATCACTTGGAAACGAGAAAATTGGCATGCTGATAAGGGCTGCAGCGGGAATTGGCTTTGATTTTTGTGGGTAACTCGGAGCATCTGGATGTGCATAATGAGGCGCTCGTTAGGTGATGGGACGTCTAAAAGTCGTTGTTTTTTTTCGAAACTTTCTAGACAGAACACATAACATGAATTTCGTTTATCTACTTCATTTACATTCCATATGGATCTACGAAATTTGGGGCTCAAATCTGGATTCGCAGTAGTCGCAAGTTTTTAGCTTGATCCTATAACCTGGATGATGTACGCATGCCAAAATTTCGTCAGTCTGCAGTAACACCGGTGTTTTCCACTACCCCACGTCGACAAATGTCTAGTCCCATAAGATCCCAACGCAGTTTGTCTGTCAAAACTAGTAAAATGCATATATACTGTTCAATTTAATTTTCTTCGTCAAACATTGACGGTACGCGGAGGTCGTAAGAGGTTATAAATCAGAATCGAACGTCCGTACGTTCCTGTTGCAGACTGGCCGGATTGGTCGGAACGATGTGCGATTGCTTGTTTTCTGGTCCCGTCCTACCTATCGTCACCACAGTTCACACCGGCTCGCCCACTCTAGCTCGTGGCGGCGTTTTTGTTTACTTAAACCCATCTTCGTCTGGGCGGACAGGAGCCGGTACAAGCTGCCAGCAGACGTGCGCAGACATGCCGCGGGGACCACGCCAAACGTGAAAGTCGCTTATCGTCGAACGACAATGTTGGCATTGGCGGTGTTCGCTCCGATGATGGAGTGTTGCCGTAGACCATCAACTTGTGCGCGAATTGGATCCATCAGCTTTTTTTTGGCTCGTTCCTCATACACAAGAACAAATTCCAAAAAGCGACGTACTGTATGATTAAGTCGCATGTCGCGTCCTGTGACGATTTGAAAGGATTGCGGGACGTGCATCGCTGCAAGGCTTCCGGGTCGTCCGTTTTGTTGTCTTTAGATCCGTCATCCGTCATAAATTTTGGACACTGTCCGAACCGGGGCCGTCATTTCGCCACACGCTCCGGGCGAGATTTAGCACGCGTGCGTTCTTTGTTTGTGAAGTTATGAACGTAACAGCGTAACAGAGGGAGAAATTTTCCAAAATTCATAACGTCGCGGACGTTTGTCGGCCAATTTTGACGGTCCGGATTTTAGTCTGGGATTAGACCGATTGGTTCTACGCGCTGTAGCGGCCGTAAATCTTGCTGTAAATGCCGCCAATACTCGCGGCTCTGCATCGGACGTAGTCTCCGTCGTGTTCTGGACTGCTGGCGAAGGGATCTTCCCGTTCCACAGGAACCCGGCTTTAACGGGAACCCTGGTTAATCCATTCATTTCGATTCTGCACGGGTTTTTTCTCTCTCTCGCTCCCCTTCCCCCCCGTTCGGTAGGATTTTATTGCTTATTGGTCCAGCCTTGGTTCAGGAAGCAGGACGCCGTTTTGGGATGCCGGGATTACGGCCGGGAAAATGGTCTCCAACAGCGGATCACCGCAACCGACGGGAGGTCGTCTGCGGGTTATCCGTTCGTTTGTCGCATTCCGGGAACTGGGCGAAGGAAGGTATCGATTGCGAAAAATGTGCGACCATTGTGTGTGGTGGTCGCGATATTAAATTGCTCCATTGGTGGGCAACGGATGCGTGCGTGTTTTCCGGCAAATATTGATACGGGGCACAGAACAGAGGACACTAACAATGGGGCATTTGTTGTCAATATTTTGTTTTGATCAACGGTGGACAATGGGACAGTTACAATTCGCCGTTGGAATGGTGGAATGTAGTGGAGTATTTTCTATATTGGAAAATGGAGAGGGTTTCTTTGGCAGTCTTGCATATCGGGACAAGTTTGTTTTATGTGAGGCATTTGAATAGTGGAAGGTATTTAAAGCGAATGACCATCATAGCTGCTCAGCCAAACATTGAGGTGTTATTTGAAAATGGACTTCGACCATGGACCAATGGAAAAATGGTTTCAATGTAATTGCTTTTTGCGATGCATATCACAATAAAATGATATTCCATTGACTACGGCAGATTGTTATACATGTTTCAAGTCATGTTGCAATGCCTGAAAAAGCCATCATATAAGTACGCCCTGGATTTCGCCACCAACATGAAACATACAGAACTGCAGATTCTAAATGCCCAATGTCCAATGGAACAATGATACCTCCAATAGACACGGTTCCTAATGGATGCGGTATACACCAGTTCCGGGTGCAGTTATTGCTGGTGTCGTACTGTTTCGCCACTGAAGTCTACTCAGCGCCAAAGTCAAACAGTTTAAATACATTTCTGGAGCAACCGGCGTGCGGCAAGTGCAGCGGTGGTAGTAGCGCAATGCCAAAACGAAACAATATAATCCCTTGAAGCCATAAATAATCTGCCACATGTAGACGGAGTCGCAGGCGTCTGCTCTCCGTTTGTGTATTGGAACAGATTATGGCAACCGATTGGAGTCGGCCGGGATTACATCTTGCAACATGTTTCTGATAACTAGCCGATAACGCCAACCGTACAAAACACTGGTCCGGGAGCGATTTTTGCACATGGCCGATGCCGGAGCAGGGCAGGGTTAGGGATGATGAGCTGGTACGCCTTACCTCATAAGCCTTACACATAAGCAGACGTTTGGGACATTGGGTAGAACTTTCATTGTGTCGTCTTGTGTTGTGCAACGTTTTAGAATGCGTTTAAGAAATAACTATTGTTTTACACATTAGTCTAACGAGCATTCCGAACGCGTGTGTATCTGGGAGCTCCGTCTCAAGTACAGTTGTTGGACCTTTCCGGACCTCTTTGCCGCCCCCTCACCGTTCGCTCATTAGATTTATGCATATGAAATATCACTCGACGTTTGGCGCTCGGAGAAGGTTGCACACACCACCTTACACCCATGGCGATGCAAATTGTCGGTGCATCCGAGCTTTTGGCAGTCACTCCATAGGACGGTGCAGGAAAGACACACCGGCAACACCGGTGCTAAGATTCCAACGTATCAACGTCATTTATTACTTAAGGCATGACGGGCAGTCAGGACACTGGGACGCTGTCAACATCCAGCAGTCCATAGTTGCCTTCCTCCTTTCTGGCTTAACTCGTCCACCGAAACCTGCCACTCTTTGTGCTCAACTGTGGCGATCTCGGGTAACGTAGATGTTGTCCAGGAGGCTCGGGCGTGCGGAGGTGAAGGAGATTTATGATTTTTTCTTCCGGTGTACGAGAAGGAAATCGGCCAAATGTGTGGCACTCTCTGACGTTACTGTTTTTCAGCATTTGTAATGCCCGATGTGAGGTGTACACCGCGCACAATGCACGTTGGAGGTGACGGCGCTGTGTCTGCTGTGGGAAGCCGAGGGAGAGCTCGGTAAAACTATTTTACATATTACTTCCACCGGCCCCCGCGTTGCCGCAGGGGGCTATGCATTGCATGTCTATGCAGTCCCGACTCGGAATGATCCCGGAAGCAGATGCGATGCAGATATGATGGTCGTCGGCGACATAGCAGCGCGCACACATTTCGGGTATGGGCTTCCGAATTTTGTATCACCATTTTTTTACCCCTTTTCATTCGGAACTCGGCCCGTCATTCATTCCTTTTTCGGGCGGCGCAAACGAAAGGCAACGTACTCCAATCTTTGGCTCCCAAACTGGTCGGGCTGTCTTCCGGTTTCTGTTCGGTGTCAGATTATGCTGCCACCTTTCGTACCGCCGGTATAGTATCGCTGTGTCGTATGAATAAACGCTCGTAATGACTGCCACATGTGTACCACCAGAAAATATCTACGACGCGGAGGGTTTGGGACGATCCAAATCGTAGGACTTTTCGTATGTGTGTACGTTCCAAAATGCAGTTCC
Organism: Anopheles cracens; assembly: GCA_002091845.1. Taxonomy (NCBI): domain Eukaryota; kingdom Metazoa; phylum Arthropoda; class Insecta; order Diptera; family Culicidae; genus Anopheles; species Anopheles cracens. The sequence continues at coordinate 10,294 of KZ071711.1, read as the reverse complement.
GAGAATGGGCTTTCGAAAGCTTTTCGGGCGGTGGGAGTAGGTTTGAAACAGCAGTACAGAATGGAAGCGAGTACACACAGCCCACCGAAATAAATCCACCATCACCGCTCCCATCGTGTTGGGAGTGGTTTTTGATGATTTTAAGCACATGCGATGTCGGGGGCGTTGTGTGCGGGAAGTTATCGTTATGCATTTCTTGGATTGAATGGAAATTCTCTTTTGATAATCAGTTGACAGGTGGAAGCGACGTCGGAATGTGTGCATGGGAGGGGCTAGCGGGCGATGATGAATTAAAATTTTAATAAACGTCCCCGATACCCTCCGCTCCGTAATAGTCGTCGGTTTTCAGAAGGGGGTTGAATTATGCTATTCCCTTTGGGGCTTTTATTATCGTGTGGCTTATGCCGCACGGAGGGGATGAGATACCCTGATGCTTCCCTTTCGAAGCCAGTTCATCTCCTGGGAAATCCGCCTACTGGCGGAGACTAATCCGTCATATGAATATCAAAACTCATGCCACGGTGGTATCGTTCGCATATTGTAGTTCTACAAACCCGTGAGCCTATTCGTGCAGAGACTCACACGCCTATCACTCCGTGAGACGGATTAGACGCTGTTGGACGGGATATTGAGTCACCTTCTGTCGCACGACGACTGTCGACTGCGTTTACTAGCAGACTTTGCGCGCAATGTGTTCCATAAAGACGACAACAGATCGAAGCTCATAAAAACGGCTTACGGCTTATTTTGATAAGATATTACATTTCGATTTCGGAATGATAATCCTCTGCCGCTGTTTCATTCTGGTAGGTTAGCACACAAATTCCGCGCTGTACAGCGCCCGGTGTGCGAGAAGACCTTGAACGTCATCCCAGACATCTCTGGAAAGTCTGCCGTGGTACCGCTTACACCTCGAGCGGACGTTGAAATGGTCTCGTTCTTCCAGGTTTAGTCAACCGGAGAACGCTAAATTTAGTTCCAGCGCCAGACAAAACCACCGGGTCGGTGGCTGCGACTTTATCGTCGTTCTTGTCACGGTGCTTTAGGCAGCGTACCCGGGAACGCGCTGGAACGGGTTACAATCCCGGTAATTCCTTGCACAAACAGATGGGCACGGGAGTGTCTTGTACAGCCCGGCTGCGGTTGTAGTACGTATGCCGCCATCGATTATGCTATATACTCAGCCTGAGCTACTTCTTACATGCTTTCGTGTTCGTTTTTTCTTCTTTTCATACCTAAAACGGGTTGAAAGCACCCGAGCTAACGATCGGCAGGGAAAGGATATTGCAAATATCATCGCCATCGTATCGCTGGGCCGTAACAACCGCCGATAGGGAGTATCCTTTTTCCGTCGCGCTTCGGATCCGGCGGGGGGCTGGTAAAGTTTCGCTACACAGTTCAGTTAATTTCTCCGTGCCCCACGGAGATGGCACAGTTCACTGAAGCCAGTGGGAAAAGAGGCATGGCAGACACCTCACTCCTACGGACCGAGGTCCTATTGGGAGGTTTTACTTTCACATGCTGATAGAAAAATGTTAAAGGCCCACTCCAAAGGCGGAGGTGGCATTGATTTGGGTGTGGGAGCTAGTTGGCCTTCAAGTGGAAAAGGTAAAGAATCATTCAACCATGTACATGTTAAGGGTGGAGATTGAAACTTCATCCCACGGCGATGGGCCTGGCGTGTGTATGTGAGAGATTCTTCTTGTGTTAATACATTCTGTGATAGCCGATGATTTGCATATACTGAGTTAACAGTAACGTTTTCTTTAGCTCAACTACGCTGAGATGGTTGATAGAGGATGATTGAGATGATATTACGGATAGAGCCGTGACATATGAGCAATGTTCGAATATTGTTTAGTCTATTTCTGTGTATCACACCTATTTTTATGTGTATTTGTTAACGTATGTGAAGTAGATTGATTTTGAACAATTACAGCCACCGAAAAGTTTTTTTTTATTAAGATTTGTTCTCAACGACTTCCTACACGCAAAGTATCCTGCGAGGTTTTATTGCAAAGCAAAGTTCTTGCACACTTCCAGGGGCGATTATCTCTCAGGGAGATAAGTTAATTTGGCAAGCCCTGTAAAACGAACTAATTGGCAACAGATTTTCCCGTAGCACTGGGCGTATGGGTGGAGTATTTTCCCTCCTATGCATGGAGCAGAATCAGCAAAGTAATCCTCTTACCGTTCATCTTTCACCTAGGAAGATGCTCGACTCTGCTGGCAGCGCCGGGAGGGCGCGAGTTTTTATTCCGTTGTTCAATTTTGTTTTCTCGAATTCAGCCTATTTCAGCAATCTTATTAACTGCCTAACAGCGCCAAGGAAAGGCGTCATATTTCCATTTGTCTTCCCGAGAAACGTCGCTTCTCTCCCGAACCACGTTTGCCGATGATTTGGAAGCCATCAAATGCACGGGTACGAAAAATATGTCATTTCCAGCAAGTGGCAACCACATCATACGGGCGTTCATCGAAATCTGTCCGCTCTCCGCCGGTATATGCCTGTCTGTTCCGTTCGCTTTTGTTGTGTGTATACTTCCTTTTTTTTTGTTTTGTTTGCTCAGCCGACTCAGTCTTCCACAGTGAGTCTGCCGCGGCTGGAGCAAACCGGGAAAACGACAGAAACCCTCATTT
>KZ071707.1:37087-54951 GCA_002091845.1 Anopheles cracens | reverse complement strand
TCGTTTTAGTGATCAATTGCATTGCGATCATATATTGGTATTGGTTTGGTGATGAAGGAAGGTGAACTGGGTGAGTCAAGTGATCATGGTGGAGGATGTGTGTACTGTTTTTTTTTTGCTTTTATTCTGGACTAGTGACACAGGTGTGTTAGTGACGATAGGTGGCACTGTTGATCGCGTCTAACGTGTTCTCTTTCGATAGCGTTCCGATCGATTGGTTTGGTCGTGAAGATTTTCTGTTCTTCGACTTCAGTTGCTGCTTTGCATGTCAATCTTTAAACGAAGTCCACGTTGCACGGGAAAGTTTTTGGCGAATGCAACATTTTCTCTACCGCCGCTTGTACTTAGTAGGGTTAACGGAATGTTCTTGCCTAATCAGTCGACTAGCTTCGATTTCACGGCTTTCGGTTTTGACGGTCACTTATTAGCTACGCATAGTTTCAACAAGTTCAGCGCCGCGTTGCTCCGCACCGGCGGACGCTCACATGCACACCCATTTCATCAACAGTTGGGAGACAGACGAGAGTTGGTGGAGCCGATTGTTCTACTACTGTGTATTGGGCGAAACTGGGACGGCATGCGGGGAAGCTGTATCGGGACGTTATCGTTCTGGCAACTACTACGGGGTGACGCTAGTGGTGACTGAGCTTTGGAGGACTTGTGTCGTGGTGTGGTGTTAGTGTTATGAAGGTGAAGATGATGGTACCTTGAACGGCCACGCCGAGGTAACGACTTTTGTTCGGACATCGGCGACAAATCGGACGATGTGCTCGATTGCGTGCCGTGATAAATTAGACCTGGAATTGAACGCATATAGTGGTTCGGGTTATAGCCGTGGTCGCCTGGGCCGCCCGCCGCCATGTCCAGATCCTTACTGTGCTTCATCTTCGCGTCCAGCTGGTTGGACGACTCGGTTCGGCTCGACGTTAACTGATCTGGGTCCGAGTCAGACTCCTCGCTTTCGGGCTCGGTTTTGCGCGAGTGTCTTCGGCGGCCCTTGGACGAGTTCTGCAGCGAAGCACACCGGAAAGGAAACGCTCATGTTAGTCATGTCATGTGGTTGTGGGTTGTTGCACACGCCACGCCACACCTGGCCAACGCTATGCCGAACGCAAAAGCCGCAAACTCAAGAGCCGCACATTGGGCGCTACTACAAACTCATACGGTAACCAACTCAACCGAAGGGCCTGGGAGACTGGAGCTTTTATGGGGAGAGAGGCTTTGAAGGGAAGACGGGAGAGCAGCCATTTTCGGTTCTCTCTCTCTCTCTCTCTCTCTCTCTCACACACTTCTCTCCGTTGATGTGTTTGTCATTAATTTTAATTTCTCCTTTACGGAAGGAATAAGAATTTGGAAGGAAACGGGATGCGGCCGAATTCATTAGTCGTTGAAAGTAAGAAAAAAAGAAAACAAAATCGAACTCAAACGTTCAACAAAATCCAATAAGAAGCCGTTCAATAGCCAATCAGTGTGTTTCTGTGAGCGTGTTGTGACGGGATAGAAGAAGTAAAAAAACGCACAATATTGTAGTATGGTGATTGATTGTGAAGTCTCAGTACCGCTGCGGGTGGTGGCGAGGCGCATCCCTCGGTCATGGCGCGTTCGTGGTACATGAAAGAATGGAGCAGTGTGTTGGCCGGCCCACTGTGGTGTGGCTGGGCGAGTGTACTGGCTTCGGAAAGTTGAAACGTAGCGTACGGCGAGATGTCCTCGGATGTTTCTAAAAGTAGAGAGAAAGATGTACGGTCAACTTCGGATGGAGCAGAAACCATAGTAGTATGTACGATTTTTTTTTGTGCAGCAAACAAGTCGACCCACATAGATGCAGTATCATAAGGATTTGATCTACACAGGAATGACACGAACGCGAAGCGATGGAAGCGAGACCCAACGTTTCTTATAGGCGTATGTACGTACGTAACCACGATCTTCATTGTATTTTGGTGACTCTACTATCTGTATCTTTGGTGCTTTGGAATCAGTATGATACAACAAACGTGAAACGTCCATAACAAAGCTATCATACACCATCGAACATCGAACACAAATCAGTGTGCATTAACGTATATAAGGTGTCATACATTGGAGGGCAGATATGTACTTTCACTGTATTGATACGTATTGAGTGTTTGAGGGATGGATGATGATACTGATTCCAGAGCAATTCCCAATACGTATCGATAGCAACATTTATCTGACATTCTAATTAGTGATGGGAAAATTCGCCCCGAAATGCAAATCCGATCCGAATCCCTCCCATACCCTCTCATACAACTCCTCACTGACATAATTTTACACTGCTGTACAAACAAAACTATTCTACTATAGGACAGTGTAATATTATCGACGGAAGAACTTCAAAGAATGACTATCAAAAACACACCTGAACAACATGATCTTTCGCACTTTTATACAGCGAGAAAATATCGTGTCAATAGGATATAAACAACTTTGGTTCTCATGTGTTCAAATTACAAAGCCAACCGGTAGTAATAAAGTAGCTGTTTCATAAACAAAATTTGTTCAATAGCTAAACTTGTTTGGATTGAAGTTGCAGAAAACGTGTGCACAAATACGTTTTGGTATTATTTGTGATTTAATTTGTGTTATTTTATAGCATTCAACATGCAACTTTGTAATCCGGGATTCGGTAATGTCATATCCCAATCACGATCCCGGATCTGAATCCCAAGGGATCTAAATGTGGGATTCGGTCATGACAGATACCAATCCTGATCCCGCAATTGAATCCGGGAATCGGTCATTACAGATCCCAATCCCGATTTCGGATCAAAATCTCATGAGTTCTCAATCCGAGATTCGACGTTCCCAAATTTGGAATCGAATCCGGATCGATCCGATTAGGGATCGAATCCCAGAATCCGATCCGGATTCAGTTTCTCATCACCAAGTGGACGGTTCTTAGATTTGCAATCTATAATATCTTTCCAAAGAAGAGCGATAACACAGCAATTCGTATACAGTCGATAGAGCGCATTGAAATCATGATACCTACCAGGTATTTTGTCACCAGCCTGCAATGCTACCTTGTGGATCGTAGCATAATAGCGATCCCGTTGAGCGTCGGTGGTTTGCTGGCTTTCCATGGTGTCCTTACGCTGGCGGCCCCGTTGACCTGTGAAAGGAAGGTTCGCGTAATCAGTATACTGTTACGAGATAAGGTTACTTGTCCCCGAAACGTACGATATTTGTAACAAACCACCGTAAACGCGATGCAGATGATAGTGGCGGTGATAGTGATGATGATCGGTACTAGTAGCTGAATATTGTTATAAAAAATTTGAGAACGATGTCCTCTTTGTACTAGTTCTGGTGGTGGTGGGTCTGCAATGGGAAGATAAGAAAGAATCGTTCGAACAGTTGGGACATCCAGCGGGCGCTCAGGACCTACCTCCGTCTTTGGTGAGCGTCCAGAACGTGTACTCGGCGTTGGTAGAGCCGGCTACGTTATGCGCCTCCATCTTCAGCCGGTACATGGTCGATGGCAGCAGCCCGGACAGGGTGAAACGCCGCTGAGGTTTGAGCGCATTCGACACGAGATGCCACTCGTCGTCCAGCCCGGTCGACACGGATCGGTACTGCAGCACGAAGTACATGATCGTGCAGCCATTATCGGGCCAACCGTTCAGCCGCAGCACGACGGACGTGGAGTTCGGCGCGATCAGTACCGAGTCGGGCGGTACGCCAGGTGGTTGGCCTTGGGTTTTCACATTCAGCGTGGTGCTGGCCGAAGAAGAGCCGATTTTGTTGTGTGCCACCAGATACACCTGATAGGTGCTGCCACAGAACAGCCCTTTCAGATCGTGGCTGGACGCGTGCCGGGACAGCTGCATCTCCTCGAGGTTCCCGTGCATCCGGCGGTAATGCAGGGAGAACGCGGTGATCGGAGCGTTTCCCGTCGATCCAATCTTCCAGTGCAGCAGAATACTGCTCGATGTGGCACTGGTGACGTACAGCACCGGTGGGCCAGGAGGAACTTGAACGAGCAGATTGTGCGTGAGCCTGTCCGTGCCGATCCCATTGTCCACCTGGCAGGTGTAGTTGCCCGTGTCGCTGGTTTGCAGCATCGTCACGATGATCTCACCCGAGTCGAGCAGCTGAATGTTGTGCTGGGTGCCGGGCCGCAGCAACGTATCCCCCTTGAACCACTCTCGTCGCGGTTGTCCGACGGCCATGCAGTTTAGTGAAGCGGACGACTTCCAGGGACGTATGGTAAGTCCACCGAACGAGACGATCTTCGCGGGGACGCGGTTCGAAGTAAGCTGCGACACGACACGGGAACTCTTGCCCTCCCCGACACGTGTCGAAGCCGACACCCAGAACTGGTACTCGGTGTGGCTCTGCAGCTGCTTCGCTTCGAAGTGGTGCTGGTGGGCTTGCAGGTTCCGTTTGTCGTTGTTCAGTTCCTCTCTACCGTTGACGGCACGCATGTACAGGTTGTACTTGGTGATGATGCCGTTCGGATCCCGCGGTGGCAACCATGAGACGTACAGTGACGATGGAGAACTGATGGCGATCTTGATGTCGGCTGGCGCCTCCGGAGCATCTTCGTCCGTGTGACAGAAGGAGGGCGGTGAAATGACACCGTCTCCCATGCGCGTGTAAGCCAACACTCGCCTCCGGAGCATCTTCGTCCGTGTGACAGAAGGAGGGCGGTGAAATGACACCGTCTCCCATGCGCGTGTAAGCCAACACCTGGATGCTGTAGTTGGAGAACTTCCGCAGGTTCGACAGATGTATCGTCAGCGAAGTAGTCTTCCGGGTCTCCATCTCACCACTGCTGATCGCATCCTCTGTGGCACACTCGTAGAACACTTTGTAGCCCTGTAGCAATCCGTTCGTGTGGTGCGCTTGGGGCGGCTGCCACGACACCTGAATCGAGGTGGAACTCTGCGCCATGCAGCGAATGTCCTCCGGTGGTTTACTCGGCACGTCTTCCATCGTTTGCGCCGTGACCGGCTCGGACAGTGGTCCTGGGCCTACCTGATTGAACGCTTGCGCAACGATCGTGTAGCGCGTGTACTTAGCCAAGTTGCCCAACAGCAGCTCGCCCGTGCCGTCCTCACCGTCGCCGGAGATCGAGGTGAAGTTGTAACTGTTCGTGGTGGCGTGCATCGAACGGTACCCGATGTTATAGCCCTGTATCTCACCGTGCCGCAGCTCGTACGACGGAGGCATCCAGCTGATCAGTATTTCGGTGGAGGAAATTGGTCGTGCGCCGAGATTGAGCGGTGGTCCGGCCGGTCGTTGCGGGTCGGTCTTGATGAACAGCTCCTGACTCGGTGAACTCCGGCCCGCTGGACCCTCGGCGATGATTCTGAACACATAGTTGGTCGCTGGTTTGAGGTTCTCGATGATGGTGGAATACGCGGGCGGATCGGATATTTCGATGTACTGCCACTGTCGGTCGATCTCGCGGTACTCGACGATGTACTTGGAGACTTCCGCCGCATCGCCGCCCCGTGGCTGCCACTTCAGGTTCACTACCCTGCTGGACACGGTGGCGGCCTCGAGTGAGGACGGTGGTTGTGGGGGTTCCTGGACCTGTAGCTGCACCAGCTGCTGATCACGGCCGTACAGGTTGCTGGCCTGGCAGAAGTAGGCACCACTGTCGCTGCTATCCACGTTCGATATCTGCACCTCAGCCGAGATGCCCTCGGGCGTGGCATCCTGCTTGATCGACACGCGATAGTTGGTGGACGGGTTGAGCTCGTGCTTGCCGTTGCGTAGCCAGACCACGTTTATCGGTTTATCTCCCTTCACCTCGCACTGCATGATCGCCGTGTCGCCCTTCTTCACGGTGACCATTTTCGATTGGCCAGCAAAGTACGGAGAAGCTACACACAAACAAGGTTCAGTATTTCAGTCATATGTTTAAGTATTTCTCAGATCTTAAAATGATTCTATATGCTGTGTTTACGGAGTTTACAGTAACCGACAGCAAGCGTAAAAAACTCAAAAAATGGTTTGTATCTTATACTAGAGCAAATTGAGTTGCACTTTCATCTGTTTTAGTCTGAATAGAAGGTAGGCAACCAAAGCAAGCAAATGTAAACATTTTTTTTCACAAGAATAAATGAGATGGCTTTGTATGCTTTCCAACGTATACACAAACGGAATAAAATTATTGTAAGCTCTTTGCAACGATGTAAATACTTACACAAACACACATATTTTTCATGTTGATGCACATTCGATTGCATTCGATTTTCGATTCTAGCAGTGTGGCCAAGTTGTGCTATGCTATGTGCTATGCTATGTGCAAGTTTTGGCAATTAGATGAAAACGCTTCGGCACGAAACAGTATGCAATCAGTGATCAAGAACACGCTTAATCGATAATTAATTGATTGCGTTGCTTTTCTGATTGCTGTAATTTTTGGTTCGCCTGGTTGCTAGCCTACATCCTTGTTCAAAGAGTTTTAGTCTGGAGGGTTGATCCACTCTGCGATGAGCGCTCTGTTTGAATAGTTAGTCCTTTGATTTTGAAGGAAAACCAATTAAAAGCTGGATGTCGGAACGATCTGATATTTGACGACTGGATTCGTTTTGGTATCCCTACTCGACGGGCATCTTCTGCCAGTATTCGGTTGGAAAGCTTATTACCGGAAGTTTTGAGTCTTACTGACAAGTCACCAAAATTAGATCTAATGATTTTTAAAGAAATATAACATGCCTTCATAGAATCAGTCGAACAATATTTGCTGTCTTCTTCTCCATTTTCCTTGTCTAACTCTCTTTCAAACTCTCTTTAACTCAATTGAAATCCTGCAGCTGACCAATAACTCTTGCGCACGGAGGGACGGTTCAATTAATGTTTGAAGCTTTTTTTTAACCACAAAGCAAGGTCTTGTGAAAATCACAACTTCATACAAAAATTAGGCTGTCTAGAATTTAGAATGAATAGCAAGCTATACCAACTGATTGTGATCAATTTAATTTTTGGATAAGAAATATAATTAAACAGCGAATTGTAATATTTAAAAATAAAATAATACTTATTCTTAGCATTTAAGATGATTTCAATGCAGCCTGCTAACAAAGTGCACATCTACGATTTCATATATTGAAATGTGTGTTTCGATTTAATTTCATTTAATTATTCTTTTTTTTATACTTGTATAATATTTTTTTATCGAGCATTAACAAAGATTGCAAAAAATAATAGATGGGTAAAATAGTGAGTAAGACGCTTAAACTGTACTTCTTATCATTTGTCGTCTAATATCAAGTAATATGTTAGTTAAAAACAGTTGTTTCATTACACAATTATGGGAACAGGTAATACTTTGTGTAAGCGAATCAATACGAAAATCGAAAGAATTCAAACATAATAAGTTGATTATAATAATTCCTATGTCTCGAAAAGGTTACGGATCCCTGTACAAAAGGATAAGGTAGTCAAACAAGGCTATGAAGGTTGCATGGTTTCGCTCAATGAAATTTCTAAATAATAATAAGTTCAATTTGTAAGTTGTTTAACTGCTTTTCAACTATCTTCTTCAGATTGTCTTTTGGAACAAAACGCTAACAAGAGATTTAAAGAAAACCTCTAAATTCAGGTACACATTTAACCAAACATGTTTGTGTTGGTTACTGTAAACCGTTAACAAAGCGAGTTCGACATTGGAATACTGATTTCACAATAGGCTGCATTCTCTGCAAACGAGTTTCAGGCTATCAACGCGTAAAACCAATCAGCTTTCAAGGCCGACCGATTATAATGGCGACACAGGCTAATACTCACAGTTGACCTTCAGCTGAATAACTTTGCCGATACCAGTCCCGATGCCGTTGTTCGCCTGGCAGAGGTAGAAACCCTCCCGATCCTCCTTAACGTGCTGCAGCAGTAGCGACCCGTTTGTCAGCACTTTCGTGTACGGTCGCTCCCGCACCTCTTCGTAGTCACCGGATTTGCTTCCTTCAGGCGATGCGAAAGTAGGCCGCCCGAGGTTTGCGGGGTGGGTGGGTGTGTGTGTGCGTACGAAGCGAGGCGTGCAAAATAAACACAGATTACGGATGGACGGAAGAGTGAAATTGAGTTATAATGAGTTCCCGTGGAGTATTTTTTTTGTCGCCGCTTGCCTTCCCCACCCTCCGAGCCCGAATGCTTTCACCCGCGGGGAAGCACTTCCCGGGTAAAAGGGGCACGCCGCGTTGTTGATGGAAGTGATTTACGAGCATCCAAGAAAGTGTGGGGGACCTTTTTCTGTGTGAACAACACCCGAACGGTCGGGTCCGGGCCGATGTGAGTGTGAGGCGCTACTGAGGTCGGCTTCACGTCTACCGAACTGCGGCGACTTGAAGGAAACAACGCAAAAAAGCCCTTCATCACCCCCAAATCACTCACCTGTTGCTTTCTTCCACAATATTGTCGGTGCGACTGGATTCGTTTTGGTATCCCTACTCGACGGGCATCTTCTGCCAGTATTCGGTTGGAAAGCTTATTACCGGAAGTTTTGAGTCTTACTGACAAGTCACCAAAATTAGATCTAATGATTTTTAAAGAAATATAACATGCCTTCATAGAATCAGTCGAACAATATTTGCTGTCTTCATCTTCATCTTCCTTGTCTAACTCTCCTTAAAACTCTCCTTAACTCAATTGAAATCCTGCAGCTGACCAATAACTCTTGCGCACGGAGAGACGGTTCAATTAATGTTTGAAGCTTTTTTGAACCACAAAGCAAGGTCTTGTAAAATTCACAACTACATAAAAAACTAGGCTGTCTAGAATTTAGAATGAATAGCAAGCTATACCAACTGATTGTGATCAATTTAATTTTTGGATAAGAAATATAATTAAACAGCGAATTGTAATATTTAAAAATAAAATAATACTTATTCTTAGCATTTAAGATGATTTCAATGCAGCCTGCTAACAAAGTGCACATCTACGATTTCATATATTGAAATGTGTGTTTCGATTTAATTTCATTTAATTATTCTTGTTTTGATACTTATATAATATTTTTTTGTCGAGCATTAACAAAGATTACAAAAAATAATAGATGGGTAAAATAGTGAGTAAGACACTTAAACTGTACTTCTTATCATTTGTCGTCTGTTAGTTAAAAATCAGTTGATTCATTACAAAATTATGGAAACAGGTAATACTTTGTGTAAGCGAATCAATACGAAAATCGAAAGAATTTAAACATAAGAAGTTGATTATAATAATTCCTTTGCCTCGAGAAGGTTACGGATCCCTGCACAAAAGGATAAGGTAGTCAAACAAGGCTATGAAGGTTGCATGGTTTCGCTCAATGAAATTTCTAAATAATAATAAGTTCAATTTGTAAGTTGTTTAACTGCTTTTCAACTATCTTCTTCAGATTGTCTTTTGGAACAAAACGCTAACAAGAGATTTAAAGAAAACCTCTTAATTCAGAGCTGAATTAAGAACTGAATTTAACAAAACATGTTTGTGTTGGTTACTGTAAACTGTTAACAAAGCGAGCTCGACATTGGAATACTGATTTCACAATAGGCTGCATTCTCTGCAAACGAGTTTCAGGCTATCAACGCGTAAAACCAATCAGTTTTCAAGGCCGACCGACGATAATGGCGACACAGGCTAATACTCACAGTTGACCTTCAGCTGAATAACTTTGCCGATACCAGTCCCGATGCCGTTGTTCGCCTGGCAGAGGTAGAAACCCTCCCGATCCTCCTTAACGTGCTGCAGCAGTAGCGACCCGTTTGTCAGCACTTTCGTGTACGGTCGCTCCCGCACCTCTTCGTAGTCACCGGATTTGCTTCCTTCAGGCGATGCGAAAGTAGGCCGCCCGAGGTTTGCGGGGTGGGTGGGTGTGTGTGTGTGCGTACGAAGCGGGGCGTGCAAAATAAACACAGATTACGGATGGACGGAAGAGTGAAATTGAGTTATAATGAGTTCCCGTGGAGTATTTTTTTTGTCGCCGCTTGCCTTCCCCACCCTCCGAGCCCGAATGCTTTCACCCGCGGGGAAGCACTTCCCGGGTAAAAGGGGCACGCCGCGTTGTTGATGGAAGTGATTTACGAGCATCCAAGAAAGTGTGGGGGACCTTTTTCTGTGTGAACAACACCCGAACGGTCGGGTCCGGGCCGATGTGAGTGTGAGGCGCTACTGAGGTCGGCTTCACGTCTACCGAACTGCGGCGACTTGAAGGAAACAACGCAAAAAAAGCCCTTCATCACCCCCAAATCACTCACCTGTTGCTTTCTTCCACAATATTGTCGGTGCGGGGACTCCCTGAGCCTGGCAGTGGAGCATAATGTGGCGGTTCCGTTCGACACTCACATCCGTCGGTTCGACTACCCACCGGGGCGGAACTGTGACGGTGGGCGTCCCGGGAAATGCGAGATGATGTTATCCGTTCCGTCGAGTGCGGGTGCAGGTTTCCGAAGGTTTGGGTCCATCATGCACACGATCCAGACGTGATCCGACCCGGTTGGCCGAGTGACGCGTTCAAGGTGAGTGTCCAAGGTGTAGCGAAACGGCGGGACGGCGTGAAGCGCAAAAAGGGAAAAGAACCAAACCGGTACCAGCGACGTGATGCCGGCAAGTGGCGGAAAGAAAAGTTGATCGTTAGTCGGAGCCGTTGCAAGACAAAAGCATTTGCCGGGGCAAAAGTTTTTCGGTGGATTTTCGATCATGTTTTTCTCGGTCGAATGGTGCAATTTTTGAGGAGCGAGGTTTCTGGGGATACGGCATGGGGCAGGCTGACAGGCAGGCAGGCAGGCAGGCAGGCGGGCAGAAGGACTGGGAGAGAGGGAGAGACAGTGCGAGAGAGCTGTCGATTCCGGAGCGGATGGATAACAGGGTCCTGGGGAACCGTTTGCTTTGGCGTTGGTTTATTATTGCTTGCTAACAGTGGTAGTGATATATTTTGCGAAGCATGTTTTTTGTTGTTGCTTTTGTTGCAATAGAGCATCCTTCTTTACCAGGCGAGCATGAGGAAGATTTGTGCAGGTGCTGCGGTGCGGGTGCAATAAATGGCGGTCTTCTATTTTGTATTTAAGCCTATTTAGTTTTTGACAGCAAAAACAATCAAAGACACACACACACATAGACACACGCGCGCTCACTACGAGTTGAGAAGATGTATCGGGATAAGCATGGCATAAATAAACGAATTGAAACTTTCCTTGCTCGAGTATTATGACATAGTCAAAGCATAGCTACAAGTGTACAATTCCGTTGGCTCGTGATCGGTTTGACATCTGTTTTATTTTTCCCCTGTCTAGTGGGAGCATCCCTTCGGGAAAACTTTCTCGATGGAAGCGAGTGGCGAAAAGTTGTGCTTGCCGGCATTAGCGCTGTATGGGAATGTCATAAACTCGATGGGGTAAAATATGATCGGCGACGTGGGTTGAGGTATTGATTTCCACAGTTGCGTTGTATCCTAATGGAATGAGTGATTTGGTAATTTAGGGGATGATCTAGTGGGGATTCATAGGGTTCGGCGATGTTGGAAACTATTATGTTTAACCTTTGCCATATAATTGGTATATTTAGATATTTAACAAAATTTACGTAGCACAAATTAACAAATTTACTACTTTAAAGGAGAAGTGTTTTACGATTATTGTTATGCATCTTTTTCAGACCCCTAGGTGTTGACTGACTTATGATAAGTGTGCTACAAGGCAGCTAACATTTTCAGCATCACATCATATTGATGTGTTAAACCCTGTAAGTTGAAAAACACTAGGCGCCTCCATCTTGAATTGAAATGTTTTTCTTCTATTTACTCACTGCTTTATATCTGTCTAGGAGAAAATACTCTATAAAAAAGGGAATAACCCAATTAAAAACAATAGCAAGCAATTCTTACTTAAATCCACACAATATAGTCTGTCAACAAAAACTGTAATTTAATTGTTTTTCGACGTCTGTCGTAAAGGAAGCTAACAAGACACCAGGCGTCTCCATCGTTTCCAAAGATTGATGTATCTGCTTAAAATATAAATTTTAAAGAAATTTTTAATAGTAATAATAGATTAGGCACGGAAAATGCCCCGATGGAAAAATAAACTATTTGACACATTGATTTTGTTCGTGTAATCCTTGTTGGATTGAAAATAAAAGATTCCTAACTACAAACGCTTACATTAGTTCATAAAGCATCGGAGAAAATATGCGTGGTGAAATATTTTCATATATTTGCACCGACATGCTTAGCAATAGATTGAAGTATGTTTTTTTTTGTTGCGCGAAAGGCTCGTCGGATTTTCATGTGCATCAATATTTATGTCCCGGAAAATAAATATATCGCAAACGAACTTTGACTTTGCCCGGGGGGGAAAACCGGTGCTCTATAATTGTGGTTTGGTTGTACGTTTTTTTGTCAATACCTTGATCGCGGTTCACTTATCACGTACGGCCATATACACAACATAAAAATCATGAAAGAAAGTCAAACAAAATAGGGATATGATACATCGTGACGCCTGAATGAATTCGAACAGGCAAATGAATGCCTTCAATGGATGAAAGGAAAAAAAAGTAAAGGGGGACGATGTGAGTACACACACCCACAAACGTATGCAAAACTATCATTTGCACACTCGCTTCCATCTGGATCCGAAACGATCGATAGCTTTTCATAACGCGTTTGTTCGTTCGGCACATTGAAGTGCAGTTGGGCTGAAACGCAGCGCGTGCAGATGAAATGGTTGCTGTCGTACCGGGCTAGGGCGTTGGCTGAATGCAGGGAAAGCCCTGAGCATCCGGCCATCGAGCGTGGAGAATGCACTTTATGCGTCGTGCGTGCTCGCGTGCGTGAATTTTCGATCCATTAGGTAGCGTTCCCGATGCAGACGGCAAAAATGTACATAAGCCCTCGGCGGAACAGGCATCGACAGCGGTATGTGAATGTATGCGAAGCGATTGCTATGTCTGCGGCGCGTACAAGCTGCAGTGGTGGAGGCGAAAATGGGAAATCATGGCAGAAGCAATCGTCCACTCACACCATTGCGAAAATTGCGTGCCTGGGAAACCAGGGGGTTTGTTTTATTAATTTCTGACTAATAATGGGGATATTAGCTGAGATTATTGATTATTATCGCCAGTTTTTGCGAGCGGCTGTCCTTTGTTAGTGGGTCACTCCGGGTGGAATTCGTAATTCCGCGAGCGAATGGATGTTTTTCTCTTTCTGCTGTGTGCTTATGTGGACGAGTCCTGACTAGGACCGTGCCCTTCAATGCTATCGACACAATCTTCGCCAGCAGGCATGCACAGATTGATCGGGGACCGCTGCGGGGATTAACTAATGCTGTAATGTGATCGATAAACTACGCAATGTTTAACCAGGGGTTTTTGGAGCGCCCGCACAACAATGGGAAGCACATTACGAAAGCGGAAACGAAACGTCATTAATAAGCGGGCAATTGAAAACGCAATCGAATGCCTGCGGACGGCATAAGGGTCAGATAATCGATTCCATTTTGGATTCACTACGTTTCGCGCGCAACCGTAGCGGTGACTTTCTGCCTTTATTAGCCGATAATTAATACATGTCCGATTGAATTTCACTATAAATAACTGTTCATTAAAGAAGCACATTGGCAGTGGGATCACAGGGCGGATGATCAATTTATATAAAAGCACAAGAAAAAAACGTTTCTGCTACCAGATGAAGAGCTACGGAATGGAAAAATACCTGCATGAAATCCATTTTTTGCGCGATTTTGTGATTAAAAATGTAACGGAAATGCTCCAATGTATAGGATAAATTATTACTGCACACTGGGCTGCACGTGGCGCAAAAATGTGTGCTTATGTGGACGAGTCCTGACTAGGACCGTGCCCTTCAATGCTATCGACACAATCTTCGCCAGCAGGCATGCACAGATTGATCGGGGACCGCTGCGGGGATTAACTAATGCTGTAATGTGATCGATAAACTACGCAATGTTTAACCAGGGGTTTTTGGAGCGCCCGCACAACAATGGGAAGCACATTACGAAAGCGGAAACGAAACGTCATTAATAAGCGGGCAATTGAAAACGCAATCGAATGCCTGCGGACGGCATAAGGGTCAGATAATCGATTCCATTTTGGATTCACTACGTTTCGCGCGCAACCGTAGCGGTGACTTTCTGCCTTTATTAGCCGATAATTAATACATGTCCGATTGAATTTCACTATAAATAACTGTTCATTAAAGAAGCACATTGGCAATGGGTTCACAGGGCGGATGATCAATTTATAAAAAAGCACAAGAAAAAACGTTTCTGCTACCCGATGAAGAGCTACGGAATGGAAAAATACCTGCATGAAATCCATTTTTTGCGCGATTTTGTGATTAAAAATGTAACGGAAATGCTCCAATGTATAGGATAAATTATTACTGCACACTGGGCTGCACGTGGCGCAAAAATCTTCCTTAATAACGCCGGGCATACGGTGGGCTCACGGTGGGTTTGGAATTGGGTGGGATATTTTTCACGGATATGGTATTTTATAGTACACGCATCTACCACACACACAATAAGAGTGTGTGTTACTTTACGATCGAAAAAATATATAGCTAATGAATAAGATAAAAGGAAACGAAAGCTTTGCGAAAGGCGCCAGTCACACGAAAATAAAGGAACATAAGTGTAAGACTCACGAACTAAGTGCCGAGGAACATTGTCATTAGTGGGTGGGATGGTGAATAGCGAAAGCTTGATATAGAATATTGATGAAGATATCGGTACATGGTGCAGTAGAAAAGAAAATATAACCTTAAGGGTAGTGTGTTCAACAGCAAACAGACAGACAAATTATTGGTGGGAAACATGGCGAAAGGGTAGTGGTTTCAACTATTGTTATTTTCTGTTAGTGTACAGGGAAACAGGCCGTACGTATGGAATATTTGTTTTTCTCCGGCAGGAAATTGAAAACTACACGATCGCCCGGGAACTGGGAACTATGGGAACACACAACGATGATACGTGGTGGAAACATATTGAGAGGGATTATGTGCAGAAGTATGTGTGCGATGAAGTAGGGTGTGCTTGTGGGACAGTGAGAAAGAGTGAGAAGATGAGAGAGTGAGCAGGATAGAGGATAAGAGTGTTAAGAAACGAATAGAAATAATGTGACGATGTGAGTATTTTTCTTTTGCGAATTCATATATGCATATATGCCTCTGATCAATGGCGGTTGCATCGGTTAACGAGAGTAAACACAGAGTCACAGGGGCTGAGAGTTTTTTTTTCCACTACATTTTAATACTATTTTACTTTTTATTCCATAATGGGAAAAATCCCCACGATGGGGCCTGGAGATTTATGTCGCCGCTTGGGTTTTTGCATTTTTATTTCGCTATTAATTCCAGCGCGCGATTGTCACCGAAAAAAGGAATTCTTCAGCGAAAACTCGTCGCCAGCGTCAGCGAATGTGCAAGCAAAACATAAATCCGGCATAAAAGCGTCCCCGAACCCGATCCTGTGTGGAGGGGAGGAATAAAAAAACGGATGATATTTCGCGAGCGTTTCCTGATTTTATAGGCTTCTCTCACGACGTTTCGCTCGTGGTGGTGGCGCAAAAATCTTCCTTAATAACGCCGGGCATACGGTGGGCTCACGGTGGGTTTGGAATTGGGTGGGATATTTTTCACGGATATGGTATTTTATAGTACACGCATCTACCACACACACAATAAGAGTGTGTGTTACTTTACGATCGAAAAAATATATAGCTAATGAATAAGATAAAAGGAAACGAAAGCTTTGCGAAAGGCGCCAGTCACACGAAAATAAAGGAACATAAGTGTAAGACTCACGAACTAAGTGCCGAGGAACATTGTCATTAGTGGGTGGGATGGTGAATAGCGAAAGCTTGATATAGAATATTGATGAAGATATCGGTACATGGTGCAGTAGAATAGAAAATATAACCTTAAGGGTAGTGTGTTCAACAGCAAACAGACAGACAAATTATTGGTGGGAGACATGGAGGGTAGTGGTTTCAACTATTGTTATTTTCTGTTAGTGTACAGGGAAACAGGCCGTACGTATGGAATATTTGTTTTTCTTCGGCAGGAAATTGAAAACTACACGATCGCCCGGGAACTGGGAACTATGGGAACACACAACGATGATACGTGGTGGAAACATATTGAGAGGGATTATGTGCAGAAGTATGTGTGCGATGAAGTAGGGTGTGCTTGTGGCACAGTGAGAAAGAGTGAGAAGATGAGAGAGTGAGCAGGATAGTGGATAAGAGTGTTAAGAAACGAATAGAAATAATGTGACGATGTGAGTATTTTTCTTTTGCGAATTTATATATGCATATATGCCTCTGATCAATGGCGGTTGCATCGGTTAACGAGAGTAAACACAGCGTCACAGGGGCTGAGAGTGTATGCTTTTACGCTTCCACTGCGCCTCGTCAGCAGGCGTCTGGTCGGAGAAAAGTTTCCGCCGACGACGACAACTTGCCAACTTGCGTGCTGCAGATGCAGCGGCAGCACCAGCGGTGACGCGATGAACAACGGTTTTGATTAAGTTTCTCCCATGAATTCGCTATCGCACCATTGTTGGATTGAAATTGCCAACGGCACGCTACCGCTGGGGGTGCCGCATCGGTGTGTTCTGGTGCGTCTTGACAAAATATGCCCCATGCAGGAGGCGGTATAATTTCTGTTTAAACGGCAACGCAGAAGGTGACGATGGTGTGATGTTAATGATGTTGATTATAATTACACTGCTATTAGACTGTCGATGCGAGCTGGAACAGGTTGCAGATCGTAGCATGTAAAAGTCATGCCGTTTTGCGTTTTACGTAGCTCTCATGTTCTAAGCAACAAATCATTGAACGATCTGTTCAACATTTCAACTCTATTTACTTTCCGACTTATTGTGTCATTTCAGTAGAAGGAAGTTAAGGACAAACCTGAATTGTTATAATGCAACATTCAGAACAAAACAAAAGCACTATGAGCAATAATAATCTATAAATATTAAATTGGTCAATTCGTAATAAATTACCTTAATTAATAGTTTTCCATAAATATTTTCAACAACAACTGCAATATGATGCAAGCTTAAATCTGTGAGTTTCAAATTAGATAATACCAAATAAAATATTTTACAATTTATATGTTTGATTCAAATAGATAATAGGTGCTCCCTAAACCATAAATCCAAGTTACCATATCGAATCGTTCGTAAGTGTTAGTGTTAAGAAATGTATTGTATTGGTTTAAGTTAGGTAGGAACACGGAATTCTGTAAATAAAGATTTAATCGATAAGAAACCACCAGAGTGAGCAGACTCGATATCTTCCATAAATCGAATCATACCCGATCATATTACACCACTTACATATCGTGAACTTCCTTTTCCGGTTTCCTTAGGTAAAAATTCGGATTTGAAAAAGTTATACAAACTTAAAAACACTATCAGTAGCAATTTTTTGAAACCGGTCTGTAACGGCAGTGGCTAGATGTGTATTTGTTAGATTAAAGCGCCAAAATGTAGGCAATCGAGTGTAGGCGACCGAGGCTCCAGGATAAGCTTAATTATGGCGTAATCGGAAAGCTTTGGGCCTCGGGAGCCGAGAGCAGCCGAAGTTTAGAATAAGAATATTAGAATTAATAAAATTGTACTCTTCCCAAATTGAATCGCAAGCCGTACAGACGTGTCGTAAATCAGTGAGCTATAGAGGGAGGGAATTGGTCCCTAACAGTATTGATACCAAATGTGTAATGTTGGGAGTAATACATTTTTCGTATATAATTTATGGATTTGAACATTTTAAGAATCTCAAACATGTTAACCGCTAAGCAAAAATCTCTTCCAGACCTCTTACTTTTATGTGTGGCGTTACATGTTTTAACGGGCGTTATGTTCGCCCCAAACTGAACC